>JAAGKR010003409.1:41469-75129 GCA_011419295.1 Clarias macrocephalus | reverse complement strand
TAGATAATACTTTGTAGAATTCTAAAATGTGATGTATAGGAGTGATTTCCAACCTAGCTCTTGGTGACTCTTGTGTGGTTCCTATTTTTGTTTAATCCTATCTTAGTTCACCTTAGTTTAATAATAAAAATAGTGAAACTGAGAAATTTCATACAAAAAGTCAACCATACATTGAAGAAAAAAAAGGCACAGGATTCTCAACAAACTATACTGATGCACTAAAATACTACATCTGCATATATTGACGAAGCCTTGACTTGTAAATTAAACTTTAAAATCCAAAGCACAAAGAGGAATCAAAAGAATCATAACTACAAAAAAAGAGGAAAAGAAAGTGAGAGGAAAGGACCAGTAAAAAATGTCAATAATAATTAATGTTTAATATTTTTTTCATAATTCCTATTTCCTATTACTGCTGTTTGTAGTCATAAATTATTGTATGTTCCGAAGAACACAACATACAAGATGTATATTGTCAGCAGTATTAAATTTGAGCCATGATTGAACTTGATGAAAAAATGTCTTTTTTTCCCCAGCCTGTGCACTATGAGGAAAAGAACTGGTGTGAGGATGAATACTCTGGTGGCTGCTATACGACCAGCATGCCCCCCGGAGTCCTCACCCAGTATGGCAAGTAAGTAGACTTCCAAGACTTCATCTGGCATTACTCTCCACTTCCGGCCTTTCATTAAATTTCCCGTCTGGAGTGAATTGTCCCAAATTACATTGCTCTAGATTCACCACAAGCCTTAAAAGGCTAAATTAGTTATTGGGGGGGGGTGGGGGAATTATTGCATACTTTTTTTTCTTTCTCATGCATAGGTATATCCTGATCTCTTTTGGTATGCATTTTTAACTGGACAGTATAACATTAACAATAACAGTATGGACAGGATTTTAAATCATTTATACCACTATTTTCAAACGTACACTTTTTCGTGTTCATTCAAGTTTTTTTCATGGAACAAATGTAATGCTGAAATTACCTTTAGAATTTGCAGTGTTTGTAGAAAACCTGTACTCTCTCATAAAAAAAATTGTCTGTTTAATGTTGCATCGATAACACAAATAAAAAGTTCTATATTTTCAGGATGTAAAAGGTTTGTTTTTAGCTAAAGAGATTACATTTAAATGCCAGTAACTTTACTGATACAAAGCTTGTCCATGCTCTGAGGCTTTCTGTTTACCAATAGGAGTCCAAATGTTGCATCCATAACGCAGAACCGAACAGACTCAAATAAAAAAGATTACCTTATAGTTATTCTGAATGAAATCCGTGCTGATAACAGCCACAGTCATGTTGGGACATTACCGATATTGTATATTTATTTATAAGTGAATGGACAAATAATATACATTAAATTATTTAATTATGCACTTTTTTCTTCACTCTACATATCAGCTATTAAAGTTTTAAGAAAACTGGTTGTGAAAGTTTCGACATATATGGGGTCTTAAGAGGAAGATTAGTAATGCATTTCTCTCTGTGTGTAGAGTCCTGAGGGAGCCTGTGGGCAGACTTTACTTTGCAGGCACTGAGACATCTACAGAATGGAGTGGCTACATGGAAGGAGCTGTGCAGGCTGGAGAGAGAGCATCCAGGGAGGTGAGACATCATTGCACTCTGTATAGTCTTGGTGTGGATTGGTTTGTAAATATGTACAGTATGTAACTTATGCAATATATAATTATAATGTGAGTTGTTGTGCATGAATCAGTGGTCTCTCTTTCAGGTTTTGTTTGCAATGGGGAAACTGCATTCAACTCAGATCTGGCAAACTGAGCCTGCTTCTCTGGTACGAAATCTATATCCATTCACTATATTTATCTACTATTATATAGTCTATGTAAGTGTATTGCAGTACTATGGTTGTTCATATTTATGATATTGTTACAGGATGTCCCTGCTTTACCGTTTGTCACCACTTTCTGGGAGAGAAACTTGCCATCCGTTGGAGGATTCCTCAAGTTCATGGGCGTGTCCTCAGTCCTGGCGATCACCGCCGCCGCAGGTGCAGTGGCCTATAAAAAGGGACTCATTCACCGATGCTAGAGCTCCTACTTTTGTGTCACTGACCTTGGTTGAGACTGCTTTCCCCATACAGTCATCAATCCAAGTCTATGCTACTGACAAGGCGTGAGCTCATGTCAGTTATTGGTTTGATTTTTTAGCTCACTTTTTCACACCCGAATCACATTTTATGTCTGAATTCACAGTTTAATGAAGAGAGCTGAGCTTTTCCACAGGACACACCGTAGTCAGATGTGAAAACCAGCCTGGACACTAATTTCTAACAATTTTCCAAGTCCACAAACTATAGCCATTACATTTCAGCATGTAGTTACTACACATATCCTCACAGTACAGTACAGTGTTTGTGTAATGAACCGGTCAGTTTGATTACCTCGAATGATTTTAGGTGCTTTTCTAAGGAAATCTTTACCTTGAGCTAGCCTTTCAAAGTACATGTGACTAAGCTGAAGCATTAGCTGAAGATTTCTGTTTTGTTCTGTGATGGTCTATCACAAGAGACATGACATTTTAAGAACATGTCCTCGCTCACACATGACACACAAAGTGCACACAGTTTCTGAGTGGTACGTAGTAGGTACTGAAGCTACCTGGACTGTTGGGGCTTGTTTGTGCTAAAACGCAGGATTGTGGCGTTAGTGTCAATTATGATTAACGTTAAATGAAGGTTTTTGAATGTATTCTTTTCCGATAACATATTATATATGATTTTGAACAGAATTTAGACATATATATAATTGATATTTACACATTTTTTACACTTAAGATTATATTGTGATTTCCATACACTATTGTCTTCTATCATTATCATTTTCCATCCACTGCTGTAACATTTATACATCATGTCTATCTACAGTAAGCGCCAGGCATTAGGTACGATCATTCTAATGGAGCACAATATCATTTCTGCGCTTCATATTCACCGCTGCACATATTAGCATGTCAGATTACAGTATAAATCTCTATTTTCTCAGTAGAGATTAAACAGTTTGATCCTAATACTCTCCACATTTCTAATATTTAACCGCTAAAGCAGTAGTTTGTTAAACCAAAAATATTTCTTAATGTGATTGAATGAAAATGATCATAACACATCCATAGGAAAGACACAAGAAATAGGAAAAAGGTTTAAATAAATGAATAGATGTGTATAAGCTCAGTGTTTGTGGAATGTGTCATTGTTCCAAAGGTATGTTGTGGTGTCTGTGGTGCCTTAACAGTTTAGTTTCTCAAGTGCTTTCTCAAGTGCCTCTGTGATCGTGTGTGTGTGTATGGCAAACAGCTCTGTAGCGAGTAGACTGCTCATATTAATTACTTTGGTCTTTTACATGTCTCTTTATGCAGCACAACGATGATGTTGTATCACCTTCTTTTAGACTGTTTAGATTTCAAGCAACAAATGAGTAATTCCAGATCATGCTATCATCCTGTCATGTTAGTGTCTCATGTTGGTGTGGTCATGATCATGCTGATGGTTAGTGACTTTGATGATCTTTTTATGTTTTTGAACCAGCACCATGTCACTCACTTCAGCCAGAGAATCTGATGCGACCCAGTAAATGTGGTGGTAAAAGTGCTGAGTCTGCAGTTCTATGTGAAGGTTAGCTAGGGGGAGTTAACTAATCTGGTCGACTCTGAACTGTAACGGTGCACTGACTGTCAGTGATGTCCTGCTGCCCCATTGTGTCGATGTAACCTCTTTTCCCAGTGAGTCATGTTTCTGTGCTCCAACAGCGCTTTGTTAAACCATGGTGCAGTCTATGTACTCTGTATCTGCTGCTATTTGCATTAGTCTCCTGTGAGGACCGTTTCCCTTGTCAGGTTATGTGAGTGCACAGTGTCCAATGTTATAGTCTTGTAATTGCATTACTTGATCTCTTTGTACAAATCCAACAACACAGCTGGTAATAAAAATGTGAAATTTACCTCCCATTTGACTTGTTTTTTCATTTTTTAATCAGTGATTGAACAGTAGTCATGTCATGCACGTGGACTGTATCGTCTTTCAGAATGAGACAGAGGATGCCCAAATCAATTTGCTTCATTTATCATCAGGGGGGTTTTACCACCTTTTGAAGTGTTTATTTTTATTTTTTTTACTGAAAATCTGAATTAATGAATGGTTATGAATGAGTGTGTGTGTGTGTGTGTGTGTGTGCACATAGTTCCCTAGTGATCTGTCCACGTTGAATTTTCACACTTTGCCCCCAGTGTTCCTGGAACAGCCACTGAATTCACCAAGTTCTTGCTGAAGTTAAATGAATGAGTTTAGTGGTAAAAAAAATAAAATAATAAATAACAGGTATTAATCGGTATAGTACATTGCCGTGAAAAACTTTGTTCCCTTCCTGACTTTTTTTTTTTTTTGTGCATATTTTAGATCTAAATGATTTAGATCTTAAAACAGATTTTTTATTACAGGACAAAAAGCTGTTCAAACCTATTTGTAAAAAAAAAAAAAGTAACTGCCACTTTGATAAATCATGAATAAACTGTGATTGACCACATTTTTGTGAATTTCTTGATTCAACAGGTTTGGTAGTAAGCATTCTTTCCAAAAAAAAAAAAAAAAAAATCATAGACAACAAAGACACTTCTGTTATCATCCATCAACTACTTATTAAAGTATACTAGGGAAAACGATTAAAACAAACATAACAGCATGAAAGAAGCTTCCAAGCCTTAAAAATGGTACAGAGAACACAGAGAAAAGTCTAATCATAGTAATACCTACCTTATACAATACATTCCAAATGATGCACTATACAGTGTTAATAATGACCACAAGGGGATGCCAGTGTTACACACTTCCATATCAGCATTACAGGAGTTTGCTTCTACCCATGGATTTTGCCTTTAGTACAAAGCAATTTATATTTAAGGAAGAATAGGTCCTAGAAGTCGATTTGACCTTACAGTCAAGTCATACTACATAGAACTGTAGCTGCCACGATATCCAGATCTTTTACAGTTTCCCTTTGGGATTAATAAGGTACTCTCTATCTATTTATCCGTCCATCCATTAGATAGAATTTATCTATATTTGGCTAAGGCACCGGGTGCTGGTGGGCTCAGTGTCCCATGTAAGGCGTGGCCTATGTAGCAGCCAAACTCCCAAAAGGGACAAGGTGCAGGGGGCGGACAGGAGGGCACTAATTCAGGATAAGGTAAGAGCTAGTCAAGGAGGAGTGAGTCAGCAGGATGGTGAAGATAGGGCATCAGGGAGCCTGGAAAAGATGTGCGAAAGCGTTGGGGAGAAAGGCCATGGCAGCCACTGCAAGTTCCTCTCCATGGAGAAGAGAAACATCATCTTCGTTAGGGCTGGTGAGAAGCTGGTGAGAAGCTGACTATAGCTAGCTGGCCTGCTAGTGATAAAGCAAGATTGGGCGCGGAAACAACAACATTAAGGCCAGACATTGCCCTGCGCTCAGAAGACGACAAGCTGGTCATTATCTTGAAACTCAAAGTGCTTTGTGAATTTGAAGAGGATAATGAGAGGAAGAGCATAAAGTGAGAGTGGTGTGAGCCCATTGTGGTGGAATGCAGAGGGTTTGCTGGTCGCTCTGCAGGGCAAAAAAACGTTCTGGGGCATTACAGGGACCAGAAGCAGGGCCGGACTGGGACACAATTTCAGGCCGGGAAATCCCACATCAAACCAGGCCATCCTACATACATTTAGAAACCACAGACAGCCTTATTTCTTCCCTCTAGCTCTGAAAAAAAATGATATAAAAAATATTATATTATACAAAAATAATCAGTTTCTTATATTTTTTTCTTACAGGTGCATGTGTTGGTGAGATGATCAATTTTGTCGAAAATTTTTTTGAACTGCTGACAATATTTCTCCTAAATTCAAAATATAACTATTGTTATTTTAGAGTGTATATTTAAAGGAAATTACATCAGAACACAACACATCAAAATAACCCAAGATCATGCAGTATTTGCAGAAATTATTTCTAAACAAATTGTGTTAATACTTTGGCTAACACAATTTTTCACATTGCTGTTGGATAACTTTTTTACTACTCTTTTTGCAAAAAAGCAAACAGCTCAGCTTTGCTTGATGGTTTGTGAGTATTTATTTATTTATTTATTTATTTTCATTTTTTTGTCTTAATGGGATCTTTAGACTTTTGTGCCAAGTTCCAAATGAGCAAAAGCATGGTTATTGGGAAGAGTAAAAAAATATCATTAACAAAGATTAATCATCTGTGCAACTCATGTGACCTAAAATCACAGTATATTTAGTTGGTTCTGAGCATGGAGCTCGGTGCTATCATACACTCACCCTGGTGTGTATCTGTTTCGTATCAGCTGCCTGTCCGTATCTGTCCCATGTTCCGCACCACCCGAGGCCAAGTTCAAAGAAAGCCTTAGTGGTTCACTGAGATAAGCATAATCAAATTGCCACTTTGAAGACACAGACCCTGAAAATGGGCATAGGCATCTAGAAAAAAAAATCAAAATGAGATTAGCAAAGGATAAGACAGTCTGAACCGAGGGGAGTAACACAAGAAAAGAAGTTTCATCATTTTTCATCAAAGAAAAAGGGCAAATCTCAGATGAAAGAAAGAAAAGCAATGCCCTTTAAGGCAGAGTCGGAAGATGAGGGGACTCCTACTAGGAATTATGAGGTAGGTGTTTGTGTGTGTGAGAGTGGGAGAGAGACAAGGGGATTTACACCACATGAGCAGGTGTATACGACGTGATTCAACACCTTCAGTTGCTCTTTTCAGCATCTCTCAGTTTAATCTGTGTGGTGTGTGTTGAGTAGATTCGTTCTATAGGGTTGCTATATTGGGTATGGCTTTGGTGCTGTGTATGTACAAGACAGTATGCTTGGCCTGGGGTGTTACCATCTGTTACAAATGATGCATGATGCCTGTATAAGGCAAGGAATATCATGGGATTTTCCTAAAAAGTATTCAGAGTCATGTACAGATTGCTATAGGCATCTCAGCAAAACAAGATCAACATTCTCAATAGTACAACTTGGGTATTTTAATGCAAAAGGAAATTCAAGCGTGTTTCAGTTTCAGTGTTTATTTGGATACTTTTGATAGTAACCAAATACTCCAAAACTGTAAATCCAATGCTGGTCTGAAATGTATTAATTAACAATAAAATACCCACTTGTCTTGTGGTTAGAAACCAGTACTGATGAAGCTCTAGAACGCAGTAAACGCATATCGTGCATAGAAAAGCACGAGCTATACAGTAGTCTGGTCTACTTTTACAGTTTTTACCATGTTGAACACCATATGAAAAACACTGAAACTGATATGCTTATACCAGTACAATACACATTACTACTATTATATCATAACTTTTAAACCTTAAACTTTAACCGTAGCTGTGGCCTGTGTTCAGGTTTGGACAGGGTACATGAGAGTGGACAGCTGAATTGTACTAAAATGGCCAGTGAGTGTAGCCAGGCAGATGTGCCAAAGAATACAGATGACTGAGTGTAATTCAGTAGTCCATCATCATGACACGTGAATGTGAGTCTTCATGAATGTGTCATAATGAAACATATTCTGTTTGAAGGTATGGATTTACTTTGAGCGCACCTGTAAATTCTGATCCTCGGTCTTCCTGACCTATAAAATTTCCATCCAAAGAGTCTCTAGATGCAAATAAGTTGTGTTGTGTAGCAATGATATACAATTAAATATATATATATATATATAAAGAGGTTGTAATATTCATATGTGTGGTGAGCCACAGCCTGGAAATGATTCATTAAAAGATCTTTACCCTGAAGAATATGTCAGGGACCAGTAGGTCCTAAAGTATCTATAGTATTTATAGTTTTCCCCACAAATCTCTGCGCAAATATGTATTCACTTGCTCGGAACCATGGAATAAAAAAAGGAGCAGTTACATTTTTACGACAGCTCACATTCTACTTACTGTACAAATATACCAGTCTATTGAAGTGCACATCAAACTCACACCTCCACCTGTTTCTATTCAGAGTCAACATTACTGTCTGAAGACTTAGACTGCTTTACTACTCAGTACTCTTAATAGATAGGAATGAAACCTCATTTTGTACAGACCTGCTGCTCTGCTGCCAGCCTGACTGTGTGCTCATTGAGATGTACATTAACAACTTGCCCTAAAGAAGCCCTTTTGTCTAACTAATGAAGTCTATTCCCAACTGTCTGTTAAGTGTAGAATGGTGTTCCTGATATTGAGACATATTGTAGATAGACCTCAGGAGATGATACAATCAGTATTCGTATTTGCTGGTTATATATTTGCTGGTTTATTCTCTCCATTACTACTTGCTGGTTCACCTTATGTAAAGTTTCATTTCCACCTGTATATACAATCATCATGCATGTGTACATAGAAGCAATATTTTCATATTCATATTATTTTATTGAATTTTCTACATCTTTAATGCACCTTATATTGGTAACAATGTTCATTAATGCTGCTTAATTGTAATTTTTTTTTCTTTTCCGTCTTCCCCTTATTGTAGTTCTTGCTTGCTGCTTACTTGTTGTATATTATGTGAACTAACTACTGTAACGATACAATGTCCCTTTGGCCTAAATAAAGTAAACCCATCCATCCATCCATCCATCCATCCATCCATCCATCCATCCATCTATCTATCTATCTATCCATCTATCTATCATCATCATCTATCTATCTATCTATCTATCTATCTATCTATCTATCTATCATCCATCCTCTGTTAATGACATAATTTAATACTATTACTGTTAGCAGCCATGGCGACATGTGCATACACCGATCAGCCAAAACACAAGGGCAGTGGTGGCTCTAGCGGTGGTTAAGACTGTGGGTTAGGGGTACTGGGTTTCTGATCGGAAGGTGGGGGTTCAAGTTGTCCACTGTTGAGCCCTTAACCTTACCTGCCCCAGGGGTGCTGTTTCCTAACTGACCCAAGCTTCCTAACTGGGATATGGAACTGTGCTGTAATGTACATGTGACAAATAATTGAATATATTCTATTACAGATTGAATATAGAATACAGATTGAGATAATTGAATCTCTGTTACAGTATTGCTCTGGCTCCCCAAGGCATGACTCCACAGGGCCTCTGGGGGTGTGCTGTAGTGTCTGGTACCAGGACGTTGGCAGCAGATCCTTCTGCTGCATTGGCGGGCATGGGTGAGCATTGGGTCCTCATGATCCTGTCACCAGTTCACTGGTACAGTATATACAGTAATTGATAATCAATGTTAATGTGTTAATGTAATGGCTGATTTGTGTACAAACACAACCTTATTTGTGTTTCGACAAGCAGGGATATCACCATAGTTAAGACTGCATTTAGGGGGGAAAAATCAATTATGGTTTGAATTTAGCTTCTTGTATTTATAGCATCCAACAGAGTAATGTAGTCCAACCAGGTCCAATTACCAGGGGCATATTCAATGCAAACCCATTTAAGTTGTGCTCAAAGCCAGCTCGTCTGTCACTTTCTTTAATCCTCATTTTGCAGCTTCACTGCAGGGCTTGTTTTTACCCTGCAAAAGCTGGCCCTTTAATAAGAGAAAAAATCTTCAATATTCATAGTAAATATATCAAGTATTTCTTATTATAGGCTTACAATAAAGCAAATGTATGATTGTTAAGCCCATTTCAATACTCGGATTCTAAGCATCTTGGTCTATCAGCAGGTAATTCGCTTATTTTTAAAAACAAATACTTAAGATGAACTAAATTAATTCAGAATAATTAGCTGAATCCTAATCTGCAGGTCTTGTGGGAGGAACCCCGACACACATGGGGGGGAACATGCAAACTCCATGCACACAGAACCACGAATCAAACCTGGAACCTGGAAGTGCAAGGTGACAGTGCTAACCACCGCACCACCTTGCCGAAATTAGTCCCGAACCATTAATACCCTTATATTTGCCGTATGGAAAGCTTAGAATAGGAAATACTAGATGAATCATACTATATTCAAAACATATTCATTTTCTTGCAGTGTATCAGACCTACAGCTGTGCTCCATCTGTTGGATCTTCACACAGCACATGATACCAGAAAGGAAGTGAGGAGAACCCCGGAGAGATATTTCTCTCTCTCTCTCTCTCTCTTTTTTTTTTTTTACAATGGCAGCTTTCCATCAGGATGAAAAATAAATGAATGGCTCACTGAAATGCGTAGGGAAGCTTGGCTTGCGGGATCACTGTGTCCATTCATTAGTCCTTCATTAATGCACAGTTTCAGTATTGAGCTAACAGCAGGAGCAGCACCGGCACCAGATGGCACGTGCTCTTCATGGACGCTGCTTCTGTTTCAGAGGCTTGATATTATTCACTGGGCCGTGCACAACTAGCAATGCGTCTTGCTAGTGCTTGTTCCTTAATTTAATTGCACGTTTAATTGTTTTACAGCTGCACAGCTCATTTATTTCTGTAAGACAGGCGTATTGTTTGAGACAAAGGTGCTGATGATGGTCATTACAATAGCACGCAGGTTGCAGTCTCACATGACCAGGCCATTGCTTTGGACCCACAGTCATTCTGCTGCATATGAAATGTGACACAGGCAATTTGCCTACCAATCTGTCATGCAGGTATTGGCTTTATACCCAGCAGGAGCAACACCTCAGGAGCTCTGGCATGAACCATAGCCCCAAAAAACGCTATATAGCCATGAGACCCACACCACATTACTCTATGTCCTCCTCCATTTGACAAACCTAGCGAGAGTGAGTTAAATATTCCTGTGAGAGACCCACAGAATTGATTTCTCATTCAGCTGGGTTGCAGCACTTTGGAGCAAACATGCATCTGTAAATCATGGATGGTGATTTAGTGCTCATTTACAATTCGGCTAACTACTATGATGTGCTTTGGCACAGTCAGAAAGCTATTGTTTGTGTTACCCTTTCAGAATACTAACATTTTAAAATGCTATTGTGGCATCAGTGTAAATAGTACGGAAAATTCTTTCGGTCTGCTGTATGAAACTATGGAAACATTTCTTCGCTGGAGTTCGTAAAGTAAGAGTTCCTCCATAGTGCAATATAGCCAGGGGTGAAAAGTAATTTTAATTGTTTTAGGGCGAGGAGAATAAAGCATGGGGGTGTTGGACCGTAAGTCTCCGCTTATTCCAATTTAGAATAGTCTCGGCTAACTACAGTAACTGTTGCGGGAAAAAAATGTCCTGGGTTAAAACCCAAATAGCGCTAAATGGAAAGCAAGCGTGCTTGTGGGTACAAGCCCTTGTTCCACACATCAAGTATTGGTTTAAGATAGATGTGAGAATCAACCTTGTGTTCAAAGCTAGTTAGCTTGGTAGCTCATGTTAGCCCAGGTCATGAACCTGTCACCGTACTGGCAGAAGCTCACGCTCCCACTGACTAGCAGTAACAAAAGATCGAAACACAACACGGACAGTTCAGAGGTGATTCGTAATGACTTCAACGAAATTTCTAAGGAGATAAAGTGTTGTTTAGGATGACATAACGGTATCAGATGTGTTTTTATGCTGAAAGTGCTACTATAACT
This sequence comes from Clarias macrocephalus, assembly GCA_011419295.1. Lineage (NCBI taxonomy): Eukaryota > Metazoa > Chordata > Actinopteri > Siluriformes > Clariidae > Clarias > Clarias macrocephalus. The sequence continues at coordinate 63,584 of JAAGKR010003409.1, read as the reverse complement.
GGTTTTGAATGTGGGTTTTAGCAGGCAGCTGCACTCCACCCTTTCTGGTACTGACTAGATTCATTCGAGTATATTACTTAGTTATTCTCATTTCCCCCAATTTGTGAATGAATGTGTTTGCTCTGTTATGGACCGGCATCCAATCCTGAGCGGATTCAATTTTCCCACGATAGGCTTGATTGCTATTGATCACCACCTTAATTATGATAAGGCACATACAAAGCATGAGTGAGTGATTACGGCTAAGATTTTATTCTGCAGTTTTTCTTTTGAATTTTGCTGTTGTATTTACTGCAATGTTTTACATAAAATCTTTTATAATGTAGTTCATACTGCAGCCATAAGAAATAAAGTGAGATAGAAGAACAGATGGAATCAGTAATAGTGGGTGTAGATGAATAAATATAAATATTAATGAATAAATATCTGGGAAAAAAAACATTTTATAAAGAGTGACAAGAAGGAACAAGTGGTATCTTAAGCAGAGACATGCTTTAGTTAAACACACAAATAAAGCGTTATTCCTACTATAAATTTTAAAAAAAGCCTCTCAGCAAACTTCGGACTTGGCGCCTTAATATATGTTGGCATTTGCTAATCTAGTAATTATGATGCTATTACATAATTGCTAATCTGTTCAAATTGATATCTTAACCAGTATGCAGTTCTGTGGGTTCTGTTGCACTAAGCATTTAAAGCTACTGTGCTTCTGGGTTAAATGCAGAATATAAATGCATTCCGCTCTATTGCACTACACTGTTCAAATCTCCAGAGTTTTCTGCAAGTGCTCAAATGAATTATAGGATCTTGATTCATTACTTCCAATCTCTTAGTAGGCCTAATCCAATTGGAAAGTGCAATCTAATATATTTGACCTATCAATCTAGTTGACTCGAAGTCAAACCTTATAAAACTTGTCTGTAAACTGTGTGAGTAAGCAAAGCTATACAGTACAAAGGAGCTATACTGGAGCTGTTAAAACTGGAGTATAAAGGTACAGTATTACGCTAGAGCATTTCTCCCCTGTAAGCAACTTCAAGTCTGAACCTTACCTGTCCTCGGTGAACACCTTCATTCTGAAATACATACAGCTGTGGGAGAGGAGTTGCGGATGGTGTAACTGATAAGGACTTTTATCAATGTTGAAAAATCTCTGAAACAATCATCTTATTTTTTTATTGTGTCTGAGCATTTTCAGGTTTGCAACAGTTAAAAGGAGATGCCAAAGGAAACAGCTCTGTTCAAAGTTTTTTAGTTCTGTAATCTGCTTGCATTCCTATTAATTCACTCATTTTTGTCCTGGACAGGGTGGCATTGAATCCAAAACTTACACCGCCAGTGGGACACCAGACTCAGGGAACCATGGCCACACACACATACACTTCTTCATACTTAGCTGCACACTTACTCTTAATGTAGCCGATCTACCTACCAGCATGTGTTTGGAAGAACCAAGAGGTTTCGGAATTTGGAGGTCTGTTCTTCCTCCTTCCATTAATAAACACTTTTTTAAAATCAGCTGTGAATCTCCTTAATCACAGTACTACATCAGTACAGCACAGATTATATAACAGGGAGTAAAATGTACATTCCTATAGACCAATACTAACCATATAATTTCAAGTCTTTGACCGATTGTACTTAGTTAGTAACCTAGTAACCAGTATAAGGAAAACTTCAAAGCACTTTTGGATAAGAGTGTCTGCCAAATGTCTAAATCTAAATGTTAATGTCAAAGATGCATCAAAAAAATCTGTGATTTGCAATATTTCCATGCAATAGATTAGGCTGCTTACTTCATTTATGACTGTTTTATTTTTCTGGCCCTGAAATTGACTTCACCCAGAGTCGGAATACAGCAAACACGTCACATTAAAATCACCCTTCCAGCCATCTGTATATTTAAGAGAGGATGAAAAAGGGGCAGCATGGGTGGGCGAGCATTTTGGAGGTGTGGCAGGATTGCTGCTGTGTTTTGGATAATGCAGTTCCCTTCACAAACGGCAGAAGGCTCCAGAAATTAATATTCAGGTTAAGCAGTTCAAGGCTATTTTAGCTCTCCTCAATCTGTCTCTATCAGTCTGGATCCTGGATCCAGGTGCTGAGTCAACTAATTCACCTGCTGTCTTCTAACAGTAAATTACTTTTATGTATTTAGTAAATTGTGTAAATAACTTTTTATGTCATGTTTATGGGCGTCCGGAGGGGGGGGGGGGCCGGTGATTTTAAGTTGTAGCATACAGCAGCTGGAATGAGCATTTATAGAGTTGCCTCACAGCTGGTTTTAAAATTTTTACCTCTTAATCTTACCTCTAATAGCCCTCTTGTTTTCTGTGTGTGATTGCCTAATGCTGTAAAACATGTGCTGATGATGAATTCAAGCTGGAGAGAACTTCAGACCATAACAAAACAAAATAACAACAATAATAATAATAATAATAATAATAATAATAAGTTTTACCATTAAGAGATTTGTTGTATTTATATTATGCATGGTTTAAACAGATTGAGCTTGAGCTGTCAGTTGGCTCTTATAAAACTGCAATGATTTTCCAATACTCCATTTTTAAAATTTCTATAAACCATTATTTGATGTGATTGTGTATCTATCACAGGCAATGACATTTAGAAATCGATTTCCCATTTGAGATGATAGACTGGCAAACATTAGTGAGAGCCACAGAGGCGTCCAGCCCACTCGGCTGCAGAGGGTGTAGAGATTATGATAGCACACATGTGGGTGGAATAAACCGCCGAGCAGACAGCAGAAAAAATCAGGGCAGAATCAATACTGACGGTGGGCAAAAAAACGCGTCCTGTAAGCACAAGTTTAATAAAGTAGATGTTAATTTCACATCAAAATGTGTAAAAGTGTAATTTTTTGGTTTTATAGCTAAATAAAAAATATATATGGTTCCATAGCAGGCAAAATTTACATATCTTTAATGTAAATGATGGAACACCAGCTATACTGGATTACACAATACAATGATGTCATCACAATACAAGATCTAATTCAAATATATAATCCAGCTTTCTGCCTTGGGTTTAATATGGATCAACTTTCATGCCTTATGGTCACATATGGAAACTGTAAATTTAATAAAATTAAATTTAATTATTCCACCTTGGTAAAAGCAGTGCCTGTTACTCTTACAATGGTCTATGGCAGCAGATCTACACCAAGAGGAAGACGTGTGCGCTGTAAAATTATACAACAGGGTTGTAACCAATGTAGAAAATTTAACAGCTCCTTTCTTTATATGCCTCTCATGGACATATTCAGGAATTGTATTGTTAACTCGAACAGTGGTTTGAAGTTTTTGTTTTTCCATTTTAAGAATCTCTCAGGCACGATGCTGTATATCATGCCATCTTGAAAATGTTCACACCTTTTCATGTGAGAAAATCCATTCTTGTGTCTACATCTATTGTCTCTCTTTTAACACTTAAGCAAGTATTATAGAGGCTTACGAGGCTTCACGTGATTATATTTTCCAAACCTTTAGATTGCAATCTGGTTTACAGTACAGTATATTCATATTTTATTATTAAAAATAGCATAGAATAGCTACAAAATGGTGTGTTTGATTTAAGTTTCTATGTATGTGGCAATAAACATTAATATGAGTTTTGAAGCAGCTGGTGGTTCCACGGTAGGCTTGCAAACTAAGTCCCAAACTGTCACAGCTCAGTAACTAAAAGCAATGTCTGCAACTTCACCAAATGTTCTCTGGCAGCACATGCAGAATGTTCGGAAATGAAATGGCCATTTAAGCAGCTTTGGAAACAGCTCAAATTTGAGTTGTAGTGAAGTACATTTGTGGCACAAGGCATAAATGATGTGATTACTGATATACAATCTCTTTTCTAAAAAAGCCAGCATTTTTACTAGGTGTTTAAATATTAACAGTTTAGTCACCTAGGGCTTGGGTTCCCCTAGTGCCACAAGGGCATCTCTGGGTGTGGCACTAGGGTTGTGGGGTGGGGTCTCCGTGGATTGGTGTACAGGTGCATGTCAATAAATTGATATCATCAAATATCATTGAAAAGTTGATTTATTTCAATAATTCAATTCAAAAAAAGAAAATCATATATTCTATAAATTCATTACACACAGGCTGATATCGTTCAAGTGTTTCTTTTCATTTTGATGATTATGGCTTACAGCTAATGAAAACCCAAAATTCATTATCTCAGAAAATTAGAATATTACTTAAGACCCCCCAAAAAAAAAAAAAATGAACACAGAAATGTTGGACTACTGAAAAGTATAAACATGTACAGCACTCAATACTTGGTCAAGCCTCCCTTTGCATGAATTACTGCAAAGGGAGGTCGATCAGTCTGTGGCATTGGTGAGGTGTTATCGAAACGCATGTTGCTCTGGTAGCAGCCTCAAGCTCTTCTGCATTGTTGGATCTGGTGTTACGCATCTTCCTCATATTGTCTTTTAGGTTGGGCGAATCAAGCTCAGGGATACCATGGTCCTTAAACCAAGTGTTAGTACTTTTGGCACTGTGGGCAGGTGCCAAGTCCTGGGGTAACCCTAACCCTAGGTTTGCTATAATCTCCTGCATGATATATAACCATGCTGGTGGACCCATACTGTACCAACAGACACAGGTGACCTGGATGAGGTTGCCAGACCTCTGCATCCATTGTGCTCGGGGAGATGATTCCATCTGCAGGAAGCTCCAATAAAAAGGTCTCGCAACCCACCTTGGGCCATGCAAAAGCTTGCAATGGCCTGGGACAGAATCAAGTTGGAAATTGATATGGCCAGTTGTGGACCATAGTACCCTATCCCTCTCTATCAAGAAGGAACACAAAGATCCACCAGCACCTCACCAAACATTTCTCAGATCATTACAGTAGGTATTAGGCTATACAAGACCACTGGTACTGTATACTTGTCAAACTGTAATAACAAACATCTGTGTCTCAGGCTCAGGATGTGAAACAGGTCTGTAGCTGTCTAACTTGAACTAACTATGACTAGAACTAGGACGGTTTTTGGATACTGGTTCAACCTTCTCAGATGTAGAATTGGATGAAAACTGCCAAGTTGAATAGAACCATTTGTTTTACTACAGGATCTATCATTTCTATGGTCCTTCTGTCCGAAATATATGGGGAGTGCAACAATTCTTTAGGGGTCATAAACTGTACAGTATGTACAAGCCCTCACAAGGCCCTTTATGAGTTTCAAACATGCACCGCATATCTCGGGTCTCTTTGGTGGCAGATCCAAATAGTCACCTTGTCACTTAAGGCAAATCCAACAAAAGGGATTTGCACACTTCAGGCAAAGTGGATATGTACCTACAGTACTGTAGCACACTTGGAAATACAGTAAGTCCCCTGCGTACGAACATTCAAGTTACAAACTTTTAAAGATATAAACATGCATTCAGGCATGTTCAATCGCGGAAGTTAGATCACATGTCCGGTGTACATTGTCACGTGCGTGCAGCATGCGTTACAAGAATAGCTTATTCTTTTAACATAAATCGTTCAACGAACAATTCTAAAGAACAAAGACAAGATCATGGAACATGTTCATTGTATACTATGTATAGCCGATTGTGTTGGAATCCTAGTACCTAGACAATGTCTGTTGGACTTATAAATGACCTCTCACGATGGAACGTTCATATGCTGGGGACTTATCTCAATCCACCCCTCTGTTGTTCTGGATGATGTTTTATTTTTTAACTCAGACCCATGTAAAGTCTCTTCAATCTCTACTAAAAGTTGGTGCAGTATGTTAAAGGTACAGTAGGAAAGTAATCAAACCTTTGTAATGCAAATCCTCTAATAAAATGTACTCATTGAAATACATCTACTGGTTGGGTTTTCACTTGGAGTTTAACATGCAGTTATAATTTAAACCCATGAACAATAGGAAAAACCAGCACAAATCCTAGTTCTAAACCATCCACCTCCACATATCAGTATATACAGTATATGCATTCTGCCTCCTCAACATGACGTTCCGTTTCATGAAACAAAGGCTCTATGAACAATGATGCTCATTATAGCCATCTATACTGTGTGTGTGTGTGTGTGTGTGTGTGTGTGTGCCTCAGTCAGTCTCTAGTACTGTTAAAGTAAGACCCGCAGGGCTCTCTTCACCAGACTCCCATTTACCGTGAAAAAGTCACACAGACAAAACCTTTCCACATCGAAGACTTCTGTAGGCAGTCTGCAGTGTTTTTCATAAGCCTGGGCTGGTATTCAAAGACAGTGAATTTACAGCAGGACAAGAGAGACATCTCTGAAAATCATTAAAGAGAATCATTTGTTGGTATCTTATTAGTGACAGAGATATTGACTCTGTGTAACACTCGCCTTCGAAACTCGGCTGAAATGGAAAATATCATTTTAATTGCTTAAGCCTTGTTAAACTTGAAGAGCAGGACTAACTGTAAGGACAACATGGCGTAAGTTTGATATGACAATATTTTTTAATTGAAATGAAAAAAACCTTCTAAATGCTTTGGTATGAGATGTGATTTTTCTGCATCACTGTACATTTATGGTCTTGTATGTGGCCCTTTTTTTCAGGGCACCAGTGTGTATTATTAGCATAATATACTGTAGCAACTTGATTACCCTGATTTCAGGCCACTTCCTATCTCTCCATGCAAAATGATGGTCATTATTATATTTAACGACCTTTGTTAAAATAAACGTTCATTTTTTGGGGGAGAATTTGCCACTGCCGTGCACAGTAGTCTTGGTAGACTCTAATCAGCCACTCCAGCTTGAAAGACCTTTTGCGTCATCACTGGATGTAATCACTGAATAGGGGGTGGAACCTCCCCAGTTATTTAAAGACTTGCCACTAAAAGCAGTATAAAGATGTCTGTTTTGGCAGTTTTCATACTGTATAATCGACTGACAAAATGAGTGAGTTCACTAAATTCATGATCATGACTTCATAATAACCTTTTGTATTTCAGCCCAAAATCTAATGAAAGAATATTTCTGCTATATCTCATTATAACTGGCACCACTTCTTTCATTATACACTGTAAACTCTAATAAGTTGGCAAAACAAAAAATTTGAGGTAATCAGTTACATAAGATTTTTTAAGTAATGATGATTCCAGTAAACAGATCAGTTTTTGAGCTTGTGGTACTCATTCATATTAATTGTTATTTACTTGCATTATTGAGTAGTCTAACCCATGTTATTATTATTTTTTCGTTGTTGCAATTTAAATAAATTGTTGTTGGTCTTTTGCTTGCTCCTGGCAATGGGTCGCCACAGCGGTTTGTCACAAGTTTTTACGGCAGATGCCCTTCTGAACACAACCCTCCCATTTTAATTTGGGCTTGGGACGGGCACTTCATCCAATGGCTGGGAATCGAACCCGGCCCTTTCACATGGCAGGCGAAACACCTACCACTGAGTCACCAGTGCTCTGTTACAATTCAAATAAGTATTACTTGACAACTTTAGGGTACCCAGATATGTAAAGATCATACTTACAGTACAGTATCATGTGAAGACAGACCAATCCACCATCTTGATCAAAACAATTCAATGTGAGCAGTTTACATGGGCATTGATGACGTCAGACACAAAATCTCTAGACTGAAAGATTTTAAGTTGGTGGAACTTTCAGAAGACAGTTACTGTGGCTTAAAATATCAAACTTGTTCAGCTAACTTGAAAAGTGTCATTTCTACAAACTCATAAATACCAAAAAGTTCTAAATAGTCATCAAGGTCTATTAATTTGAACTAATTGTAATGGCTTAAGTTAACAGTACTCAATATGTTTAATTACTTTAAGCATTAGGGTTTACAGTGTAGAATTAGTTTGTTGAACTATAAAACTTTATATAGAAATTTCAGAATATATAGCATTTCAGAAAGCTCTCAACAATTATTTTACAATTGTCATTTTTTAAAAATCTGTTAGTTATTAGTCTTGGATTAGTGCGGAGTGAAGTTTCTAGGAATTAATTGTTAGTAATTAAAATGAATGAACACAAATGTGATTTTAATACAATACAATTGCCTGGTAATGATCTGGATTCACAGCCTACTCTTATATTTCCAGACCTACTGTGGAATTTAGTTATTATTTATTTGGGCCCTCAAAAATGTCCTTGAAAACAATTGAATGACACAGTTGATCAAAAACAAGTTACAGTATGCACCTAATGTTACTGTTACAATATCTAAGATTTTCTCCACAGTGGGAGATATTTCGTAATTAGATGCCCTACTGTTTTATTGACAGTTTAAAAAATAGGCATATATTGTACATTATAAAGTTAAGATAAAGTACAAAGTATAAAGTTTGACACCTGACCATTACACTCATACAGTATGTGCTTTTTGAACATCACATTCAGGGTTTTTGAGGATGCCTGGAGCATACTTCCTGATCATCCCAAAAATCTTTATTGGAGTTGAGGACAGGGTTCTGTACTGTACATGCCACTTGAGTTCTTCTACACCAACATTGGCAAACTATGTCTCTACAAAACCTACATGCTTTGTGCACTTGAGCATTAGACCTGGTTTAGGGCTCTTAAAGGAAATTGTAATGCTGCAGCATAGAAAGACAGCTACAACTGTGTGCTTCCAACTTTGTGTAGATGAACATTTGCATTAGAGATATCGGTGCAAAGATGTTTTTTTGACAGCAAGGGAATGACACAAAACATATACTGTATACTGTATGTCTCTAGTCATAATTTCTTAAGTACTGTAAGTGTAGCTTTTTTAAGTGCTTTGTGAAGAAGAAGGTCGTAGGTCTTTGCCCTGTTCAGACCACAAGCAGTTCAATCCACCACACTGATGCCAGTACGGAGGAGTACAGCGAAAGATGTTAATGCAGCACCCTTGTCTTTTGAGTGATGATCAAGATGTACACTTTGTATGGAAGCACTAGAGAGGAAGTGGGAGTACTTGGAGAAAAGCATATCGATTTCATTCCAATCACTTATTTATAATGCTATTATTACTATTATTATTAGTAGCAGAATTTAAATTTTCTATCTTCATAATATCTTAATATCTTAATATTCTGAACAGTAACTTTGTAAGTTCACTGTCACTTCCTGAACCACCAGCTCAATAGGTTGCTATGGAAACTGCTGTCCTGCATTCTCTTCCTTGTTCCTCCTCCCGCTTTATCCCTATCTCAGATTATCTTTTTTTCAGCGTACACTCTTTCTCTTTGTCTCTTTTCTTCTCAACCGCTTACCACTTTCTGTGCACAAGTAAGAAAGGAAATAATTGTTTCGGTCTGAGCAAAAGTTGTGTCCGCTTCAGACAACAAGTCTTGCACAGGATCAGGTCTCTCCACATGGGCTGAAAGTACCTGATGGACTAGTATTGTACTGTATTGAATAGCATTGTTTAAATCAGTTATAAATATATATCTTTTTTAAATCGTATTGTTTAAATGACAGGTTGTGACAGTTGTGTGTGTTTGAGTGTGAGGGTGTGGGTGAGGATTGGTGGAGGTTGATGCAGACAAGGCGCTGAATGTCAACTATGTCAGACCGCACCATTCTGAAATCACATGAGAGGACTGATAACATTGTCCACTGCTTCCAGCCCCTCTGCACCACACAGAGGCGTCAACAAGGTGCATACCGTACTCGCTGTACTGGCTATTCTGACATTTAAGCGCACTATTTCCGAGAGCAGATAAAAAAAATATCTTACTAAACAAGCTCCCAATTGAAAATGCTGGATGTTTTTTTTCATTTTCTGAATTTATTCGCTCAGTTCGTTCTCTGTTTAAATGAAGCTCACCAACAGAGATAAGGTACAAGGAGCACAGAGTACAATTTGTCACACATTCACTTGCAAATCAAGGTTGCACTGCAGTTCACTTCATTTCACCTATTAGTATTATTCATGTATGCCTTTTTAAAATTATTATTACTTGTGACTGATATATATATATATATATATATAGTATAGGTTTTTGTTCTTAGCATTGCATTTGATCAGCACTCAATTGACCCTATGTCTGTAAGATATACAGATACACAGTGTATGTAAGATATACAGTGTGCAATCACATCTACAACCTGTCCTTATGTTACTGCCTCTATTGCTGCAGGATATCTGTCATTTTATTCAGAATCAATAAAGCATCTAGCTAGCTATGTTGATGTGCTTGTGCCATTCGGATCATTTGAGCGGTCACATTTGCTAGATTAAATTGTTAGGTTTAAAAAAAAAAGTTTTTTTTTTTTTTTTTTTTTTTTTGCAAAAAAGGTTTTTTTTTTTTTTTTTTTTTTTTTGGAAAATCTTAAAAAAAAACTCCTAAAACACTGTTTCAGTTTCCAGTTTAGGAGAAAAAAAAACACCATTATTTTAATTCATCTAAATAATTATGAAGAACAAACTTTCCATTTTGCTGTACTGAATATCAGTATGGCTGTGATTGGGTTTTCTAGCACTTACGTTGGGATAGAGCTAAACATTTCGGAAGAGACTCTATAAAAGTCTATACTGTAGCTTTCAGAGAAATGTACAGCATTAATCTTTACGTTTTAATGTGGACATAAACTTAGTTTGGTGTAAAGTTCAGTTCTGCATGCCTGTGTCTGCTGTTTTATGATTGAAAACCACTGTTTCTTTATTGATGCTTTTGATTGTGAGAAAATCATCCTGATTCAAGGTTAGAAATGTGTTTTGTCTGAACCTTGTACTGTAGGTAAATCATGAATGATTGGTTGAATCTTGTCTCTAAAACACGTGAACATCAAGAACCAATCCAACTACACCCGTATGTGAAAACAGTGGTTAAAAAAAAAAAAAAAATCTTTATGATGTTGTGTCTTTGTCGTTCTTTTTTGTACAGGCCTGATAGCGCAGTGTCTGAGTGTTTATTTAAACGCACAACATACCCATATAAAAGTTAATATATAAACAAGCCGAATGTTCTTAAAATAAATCCAGTTACATCCAGTTATCTCTCTTCACCAAAGTGGTTTATTTTAGTACTCGTAATCTGTACACAAAACTATTCACAACACATGACCTCACACAGCAATGGATTAGAAATAAAATTCATACAATATGTACAAATGTCAGTTTTTACCATGTCATGCAAAATGAAATATGTTTCCCCTTATCAAGTCGTGTATAAAGTCAGACAGGTTCGTTTTGTGCTGTGGCCAGCAGTGTGCAGTAGGTGAAAGGTGTAACACTTAGAATTTTGGCAAAAATCGGTTAATAAATATCTTATGTTCCTGATCGTTCAACAGGATAAAAAGAATTTTGATCATTAAATTGCACCATTCAAGCTGATTATTCTAGTTATGATAGAAAAACATGTGTTTTTTTCCCGCTATTAACCACGCTGCTGGTGAAGTTATTTTTAGGGATAGCAGGGAAACCCTTAATCCTCTTAATGAGGCTGAGGTTTCCGTTTTTCTTACTATGTCATGAAATCCTCATTTAAATATTCTACAAATAGGATTTTCCAAAGCCATCTTCTTACACAAACCCACTTCAGTACCAAATCTCAACAACCGGGTACGATACAGGAATAAACTTGATATCAAAATGGAACTTGAAGAACCAGGAGTCTGAAAATATAATAAGTTATAAATCATAACTCAAATCACCCAAAACGGGACTTAATACCGGATTTAATGTGACGGGTCACATACTGTATACCATTAGTAAAATATGGAAGGTATTTGAACTGAAATGTGCCTCACAGGACTGCTGTGTTCTCTAGTGGTCCTGTTCCAAAGAGATTGCATTCTTTCAACATTTCCTGAACTTAACTAGAATCAGAACTGCAATATTTCAGTATCACATCTCCTTGTCTACAATTGTCTTAGGAATTGTGCCTCAATTTGTTTCATCCTTTGAAAGCCATGTTTTTAGATGACATTGAGTGACAATATAGGAACATTTGACAGATATTCCTAAGCTAAATTTCTAACAGTGCTTATGAAAATGACCTATATTTCCTGTTGATTTTTATACACAAAGGATTCGTAAACTCACATTTTATATTTAAATTCCTGCAACAAAAGCAATGCAAATCAGTGTGGCAAATCACCTCAGCTTACTCATCAATAAGGCATTTACATCAGTGGATGTTTTTTGTTTTTCATACCATTCTTCATACCTTTTTCCCCAGGCAACATACCTTATGAACAGTTCGTTCTTGTTTCATTTTTTTTTCCATGTTGTGTGTGGTGTTTTCATCTCTGGAAGCTTCTGTCATAAAACATATTTCTTGTACGTGCAAACGTACTTAACAATAAAGCTTTCTGATTCTGTGTGATCTCTAGAAATGTCTGTGCAAGTCACCAGTTTCTGCAATATTTAGCTCATCTGGTACAAGAAAGCCATGGTCAGTATCACTAAGATTACATTTTTCTCCATTCTGATGTAAACTGATGCTTTTGAGTGCAATGTGTTTGACTTTATGCATTGTGATGCTGTTACATGATGGACAACTGCATGAACGGACAGGTGCTCCAAAAAAAGTGGACAGTAAATACATTCATTGATAATGAGAGAAAAGAATAATGTGGCAGTTCAGCGGGGAGATGTGTGTCAGGAAACAGAGGAGGGAATTGATGGAATAGAAAAAAATATCCGCTGACAGCTTCCAAAACCATGATTTATCAGTCTCTCACAGCACTGAATGCCGGGAAGTGCTCTTGAGAGTTACACTCTGATATTGTGCTCTGTCTATGCCGGGAAGTGAGAAAACATGAAAAAGATGGACATTCTAGACGAAAATCTGCTCCTTGTAGCATGTAAACAGAGTCAGAGGTAGGAAAAGAGAATGTCACAGTAAAACCATTTTCTTCTAACAAGAAAGGACAATTATTCTAGATATGGCTGGAGGTGAAAATAGAGGGCAGTGGAGGAGGGTTGGGGGTCGGAGCCCCGTCACCATCAGGTTGCCACGGTTGGGCCCTTGGCCAAGTCCCTTAAACCCTATGCCTCTGAGATGCAGTGCCAGTCCCAAGCCTGGAGAAAAGGGCATCAGGCGTTATAACCTGCAGATCAAATGATCTCATGTGGGAACTCTGAGAAAGGCACAAAGCCCTAGGGGGGGAAAATAGCTAGAGGTGAAAATAGATGTTTAGTTTGTGCTGTAACAAAATGATGTTTGGATAAAAGTGAGAGACATTACTAACACTGAAGATAGAGCCTGAAGAGAAAATGTGATAGGCAGCGGCATGAACAGTCTTGACAGTCCCAGTAGGGCAAATGCAGTGTGAATGTGAGATTGGTTATTTTATTTGACACCCTCAAATGTGTAATTGTTTTATGTCTGAAGCAGTTCTCAGTTTGAAAGGTGCTTTAGTAAACGAAAACTCTTCTCTCTCTCTCTCTCTCTCTCTCTCTCGCTCTGTCATTTCGTTTATCTACTCATTTTCAGAATCCTTAGTTTGATGTTTGAAAATTCTTTGTTAAACCCAAAAAAATTGTATTATAACCTATTAGTTGTAGCAATGACTTATTAAGAGTGCGACATCTAAAAAGGTCATTGTGTATTAATCTTTCTATTTCATCATCTGCATCAGTGAAAGCCCTTGGTGTCATTATCGACTCCAGTCTGTCATTTGAAGCTCATATAGATAATATTACAGGCATAGCCTTCTTTTATCTCAAAAATATTCCTATGATAGGGAACATAATGTTATTACATGGTGCAGAAAAGCTTCTTCATGCTTTTGTAACCATTATGGATTACTGTAATTATTGCCTTACAGTTTGGATGTTCCACCAGATGCATAAACAAGCTCTAGTTAGTCCAGAAAGCAGCAGCCAAGGTCCTTACTAGAACCAGAACATATGACCACATCGTCCCTAGAGCTTTCTGTCGCAAAGCCACAAAGTTAACAGCCTTCCAATTAGTGTTCAGGATTCAGTGCACATTGTTTAAGTCTAAACTGAAAACACCTGACTCAAGCCATATTTTTTCCTAGGTAAAGGAGCAAATCAGGAGGCGTTTGGTGTCGGGTTTATCGTGCCATCATCACATTTGGCTTGTTCATTTGGAATAAATTTATTCCAGAATGCGAATATTTCTGTTAAGCTGCCTTGTGACAGCCTCCATTGATGAAAGATCTATAATTATTATGGCTCAGGCAAACATACTCAACGTGTCTGGGGGAAACCCAGCAAATGGCATTGTGGGAGAATTTTGGAAAATAGTCAAAAATTATTTCAAGTCATATTTTGCACCAAAATATTATTCTGTCTGTAAAACATGCCTGGAGACACTTAACAATCACACCCATATGTTGGACTCCCCCATAAGATTGCCATTAAAGTTGAAAGCACACAACTGTCAAGCACGTTTTCGTATAAGGTACCACTGCATTGTCGCCTTGACCTAGGATCCTCTGAACACCTCTGGGATGAATTGAAACATCGACTGGCCTCCTCACCCAGCATCATTGTCCAATATTACAAGTTCTTGTTGGCTGAATGAGCAAAATGATACAGAACAGTTTTATTTTGTTTGCTTTATCATCTCTGACTGCCTGCCTGCAAAGATCAAATTGGTTTAAAAACCACAGCTAACTAACCCTATAAAAACATACCATATACAGATGCTTTTCTCATACAATGAACATCAGTACGCCATCGTGAAACTGAATGATCTGTACCTCATGTGATGAGACAGTGGATGAGATTCAACATGATAAGATATTACCCCTGAGAATTTTGAAGCATCGTTCTTCCATCAAGATCTTAGATTACAAGTAGATGTAGGTGAAGTGATGTTAGAATGTTAGCGTGTTTAATTAGTATTTTACTTTTGGGTACTACTGTATAAAGAAGACTGTCTGATTGAAATGCATACTGTACTCAGAGCTATATACGTACACAGTACATCTACATCTAGGCATTTGGCAAACGCCCTTATCCAGAGCGACTTACATTTTCATTTCATTATACATCTGAGTAGTTGGGGTTAAGGGCCTTTCTCAAGGGCCCAACAAGGACAACTTGGTGGTAGTGAGACTTGAACTTGGGACTTTCCAAACCGTAGTCCAATGCCTTAACCACTGAGCTACTATATAGTAGAAAAGTCTTACTGCTTGAGAATGTCCTGACCACTTCTAATAGGTCACATTGTTTAGAACCACACTGTGGATCTAGAAGTAGATTTATGGCTGCCTTTAGTCTAAATCCACTGATTTTGTGTTTCATTCTTGAGAATTTTTCCTGATTGATATTTTCATGACTTACAGTTTGGACCTGTTCTTCTTTTGATGGTTTTTCCAGCAATGTGGAAAACTTTACGCCGTTTCCTGAGGAAAAGGATTTTTTCAGTTTTCCCACTCCATTCAGCAGCTGAGCTAATGATCGATCACCAGTTAACACCGGGAAGTTAATCTGTCAAGTTAGACATTACACTGGAGCCGTTTTCCCCCTCTGCACTGACTGCCCAATCATCTTCAACGCTACGATAATAATACATTATGTGCAATAAGAATGTGGCTAGAGTGTTCCATTACGGCATACCGCACACACACTGCAGCACATATGCATGGTTAAATAGCCCTTATTGAAAACCAAGCCACAATCATAAGCACAATTATGTGCTTTTTACATATAACATCTAGTGGGTCTTAGCCTTGGTTAGATTTTTGTAGTGCCGTAATTTATTGTACAGGGAATAAATCATATTCATTAGCTCCAATCCACACATGATGAGAAGAAAATTTTACAGAAATTTTTGTACTTAACCAACATTCATTCTTATCTGTAAGCAAATATTTTATTTATTTATTTATTTTCGCACAGTTCAGCCATAACATTGATGATCAGACCAGACAGGCTCGTCTCTGGTCCCCACGTGCATAGATGTGCCTTGGGTGCCCATGATCCTTTTATTAGTTTACTGGTGTATAGTAAATAATCAATGTTAATGTGTTACTGTAATGTATCTTTTTCGACAAAATCACTCAAGTAAATGAAACGTTAATGTTAACTTAAAGAAATCTAAATGTTTAATAAAATATGACTCAAATTCATGCACACACAAATATCTTTGTCTTTCTACTGTATTCTGCCTTTAACTCTTCAAACTGAGATGATAGGAAAGCTCTCACTTTTAGGTCAGGCTGAAGAATACCTTGCTGTGCAGCGTCAAATGATTGATAACTCTTTTTACAGAGCTACTATTTTTCAACCCGACACCAAAGCGAGCTTTCATCGGAACAAACAGAAAAAGTCTAAATATAATTCTACCTTCAACTTTCTAAAACACTCAGTCTCTGAGATACACCTTCTTTTGTAAGAGACAGAGAGAGTACCAGGTATAGGCAGAGCAAGAGGAGAGAGGGAAAAAACAACCCTTATTACAATGCATTTTTCTTTAAAATAATGCTAATATCTGCCATGAAAATGCAGGAAAACAAATCAACATCTAGGCCTTCACTCCCACTCATATAGACTCAGAGTCAGAGGAGTTGAGTAAGTACACTCCTTTAGAAACTCTTCATGCATGAGTTGCTGAATGATCATCCACTCATCTACCAGCCTAGAGCTCCCCTGCACCGGCATGACTGAACTCATACATCCAACTGAGGAAAATCAGCTTCCAACTCCCACACTTTAGCCTAAAGCAACTCCCAGGCATACAAAGTAGGTGAAAATTCTTGATGAAAAGTCTTGCATCAGTGTTTTATATGTAATATACCAATAAACAGAGACGATTCAATTCTCAATTTAATTGTCTTGATCACTGGGCATGAGAAAGCTCACATGAATGCAGGGTGAACATGCAAAACAAAAACAGTGACTAAACCAAGCTCAGACCTGCTGTGTTGTGCAAAAACCGGCATTTATACTTTATCTCCTTATGGAAGTTAATTGATGCAACAAAATGCAGAAACATACTCATTTAAAGAATGTCTTGCAGGATAATATCTGACATAGCTGTGTTTCCTTCATTAATCTCCAGTAAACACTTTATTTTGGAAAGGGACACAGTGGATCCAGGGGCTATCCGAGGATGGATATGCTGGATAGGATACCAAAGGAGTAATTAAGCCTGCATCAGATGAATAGGCAACTTATATATTTCATTGATTCATTGTCATTCATTTTCCATCACACACACTATCTGCCCCTCAAATATCTAATTGCAGATGACATATTGTAGACCAGCTAACCAATTATTAAATATGTCCTTATTATTGTTTTATATTACTAGAAACACCACACGATTTTATTTTTATATACTGCTGCTATAAAACTATATAGTAAAAGTAAAAAAAAAAAAACTCAAAATGCTTGACCATACCAAACTTATAATAAGACTGAACTAGACTATGGATGTTACATTGTGAGCAGGGTGGCTTTATGAGTTTTAAATAGAGAACCTTATCAATAGGTTTTTTATTGTGATAGACCTCTAGGGCTTCTCTGCTTATGAACACCAAGAGCCCTTGGCAGATTCCCAAGCAAAGTCAGCGCTCGACTCAATATTTAATTGCACAGGGCTGCAATAAGTAGCCTGCTCTTAGGGGAGTGTTGTTCTCTTTGAGATAAAACATTCCAACATCATGTTCAATCAGTACTTCAACTGACTATGAGGAATATATTCAACTCAATTCAATTCAATTCGATTTGCTGCAAGTTCAGTATAACAGATGATGTCTATGTTAATATGGAGTCCAGTTCGTTATTGGAGGCTCTGGAAATACCTGTCCTGATTATTGAGCGACTGCAGTCACAAGTCCTCAGAGAACAGCTGTTTGCATCAGCAGAGGCCAGGACCCCACCACACCAGTCACCACACGCATCCCAAGCAGATCACACAGGGCATCCAAGCGACGACATCTCCAACCGGAAGCGGGGCACCAGGACGAGTCAGACAGGTCAAGAGGGCAGAGGGGGTCTGAATCACTGGGAGCTCAGGGGTATCATATGTAGCTTGACAGAGAGAGAAAAAGAAGAGAATAAAAGAAGATAGATACATTAATGCACTTCTCCCAGCTTTTCGCTATTGCTTGGAACCCATACTAGGTAGAAAGGTTTCTCCAGAGCCACAAGTCTGCCTAACGTCTGAAACTCTGGCCTCCCAGGAACTATTTTATTTACCCAGACATGTGGAAATGGCTTGAAGTGAGATCAGGACTGTATGGGGATGTGGCAATAACTCTTAGCCAAGTTTATGTAATGTACAAGTGGTGCTGTCGAATGATGCACGTACAGTTCTCACAGACGTATCTATCTCTTCCGCAAGACGCCAACAAGTTATTTATCGATTTTCGAGGATCAGGTGTTCCACTTGGTGAATGTTCACAGGAATGACTGAAGTGGGATCGACTGACAGTAGAGTCTCATCAACGTCTCCATTCATAAGAATTTTCATTACAAGTTTTTACTGGGATCCATATCCATAACAGCACTTGTGCCGACAGACGTGTGGAAATCTGTCACAACTCGCCAAGCCACAGCCCCGCTATGATTACCTGAGCACCCCTGTTCCATGATCCACCCCTCTCCTTCCTTTCCACCGCCTCATTCTCTGCTCTGCACACCTGTGCTCAATAAATAATCACCCCAACTCCTGGTCAACCAGGAGGAAGCGGCTCCAGGGAGCTGCATCTCGAGAGGCCATAACTTCTCAAGTTCCTGGTTCATTCGTTCGGTTTGGCTATTATTGTAGCTTGAGGGTGGAACCTGGACGAGAGGCTGGGAGTGGCACAGATGAGGCCACAAAAGTCCTTCCAGAATCGAGTAGAAACCTGAGGGCCACTGTCTGAAACAATATCAACTGGGAGTCTGTGAAGTCGGAAGACATGGTTGACCAGGAGTACGGGGGAGGAGAGGTGACTATTGAAGAATGAGACGGTGGAAAGGAAGGGAACGGGATGGATCATGGAACAGGAGTCTGCAGGAGGGCTGTGGCTTGGCGGGACATGACAGAAATCCCAGTAAACCCAGTAGAAATCATAAAAAAAAGATGTCATAAGATGCATTGTTCTATCTCCACTTGTTTCATTTCACATGAAAATGCAAAATCTTTCATATTTCTCCTATACCCAGTTTACATCAGCATTCATCTCTATTTACTGGCTTAAAGGAAAACATGGAGATAAATATGGAAGAAGAGATTTATCACATACTGTAGATCCCTAGAGATCAGCTTAGACTAAAGAGTCAGAACAATGGAGAGCCATTCAACAATATGTGCCTTCAAAAACTGCAGCTGGACTAGGTCCATAAAGGATTTAAATTATTTATTCCATTACGGAAAGAACTTTCAAACATATAAATCATATAGTAAATATGTAACCAGTGTGATGCAATATTTCTCACGATGGGTTACACATGGCTGATTCTGTTGGTAAAGCCTTGGCACATACAATATTTCTTATTCTCAACTGTTTGCTGTTTCTGAAAAGGTCAACCATTTTTTATTTAAAATTGAATTTAATCCATTGCTTTCATTAACTCACTCTTCAAAAAAAAAAAAAAAAAACCCTATAAGATGGGTACTTTCAGAAACAGCACTTACCTCTCAGACTACAAAATATACTACATCTGAGTGCTTTTGGAACAAGACCCTTAAACAGCCTTTCCCTTCACACCAGTCAGTGCAGTTGACTATGATGGAAACACGGTTGAGGTTTACGTGCAAAATATCACTATATAGACCTCAAGTTATGGGAGTTCAGTTTCTTACAGTACCAGAAATATTTTTGTTAAAGTGTTTCACAATCCATAAAGAATGATGACATCTCAAGATTGATTTCCTGTGGGAATTCATATGCTCTAAAAACAATCTTATTTTGCCACAGCTACGGCTTTTCATCTTGTTGTCATAACAAAATTACTAACAAGTAGCACCGTTTGGGCCTGGTGCTTGTTCCCAGAGCTCCAAGGCAAAAGTAATGGGAAATACAGCAGTCAACTAACAAAACAAAAAAAAGTTTTGAAAATGAGTTTTTATTGTTACAGCTTGGTGGATGTTAGCAATATCCTAATATTGGCCTAATAACAAATGTTTCAGATGTGTGTCATATGAGTGTATAAGCAGACAGCTAAGATTAATTTGTTTTTGTTTGCTTTTGTTTGAGCAGCACAGTGGCATTGTGGACTGGCGCTCTGTCCATGGTGTACTCCACACAGCTCCCTGGGATAGGCCCCAAGCATCCCACAACTGTATAGGAAAAGCTGTTTTTATATATGCGTACATATATTTCTCCTAAACTGGGTATAGGAGAAATATGAAAGATTTTGCATTTTCATGTGAAATGAAACAAGTGGAGATAGAACAATGCATCTTATGACATCTTTTTTTTATGATTTCTACTGGGTTTACTGGGATTTCTGTCATGTCCCGCCAAGCCACAGCCCTCCTGCAGACTCCTGTTCCATGATCCATCCCGTTCCCTTCCTTGGACTGCGAGTATAATTCGTTATGGAAGTGTGCTTGTATATCAAAACACTTGAATCAAAGTGAATTTCCCCATAGGACATAATGGAAACTTGGATGATTTGTTCCACAACCCCAAAAATATTCATATAAAAATAATTAATACATTCATTCATCTTCAACCGCTTATCCAAAATCGGGTCGTGGGGGTAGCAGTTCCAGCAGGGAACCCCAAACTTCCCTTTCCCCAGCTACATCAGCTAACTCTGACTGGGGAATCCCGAGGCGTTCCCAGGCCAGTGTGGAGATATAATCTCTCCATCTAGTACTTGGTCTGCCCCGTGGTCTCCTCCCAGCTGGACGTGCCAAGAACACCTCCCTAGGAAGGCATCCTGGTGACATCCTTACTAGATGCCCGAACCACCTCAACTGACTCCTTTCCACGCAAAGGAGTAGCGGCTCTACTCCGAGCTTCTCACGGATGACTGAGCTTCTCATCCTATCTCTAAGAGAAAAGCCAGCTACCCTTCTGAGAAACCCCATTTCGGCCGCTTGTATTCGCGATCTTGTCCTTTCGGTCATGACCCAACGCTCATGACCATAGGTGAGGGTTGGAACGAAGATCGACCAGTAAATTGAGAGTTTTGCCTTTTGCCTCAGCTCTGTTTTCGTCACAACGGTGCGGTAAAACAATTGCAATACCGCCCCCGCTGCTCCGATTCTCCGGCCAATCTCACGTTCCAATATGCCATCACTCGTAAACAAGACCCCGAGATACTTGAACTCCTTCACTTGGGGTAATGACTCACTCCCTACCTGGAGTAGACAATCCATCGGTTTCCTGCTGAGAGCCATGCCCACAGATTTTGAGGTACTGATCCTCATCCCCACCGTTTCACACTCAGCTGCAAACCGAACCAGCAAGCGCTGCAGGTCACAGACTGATGATGACATCAGGACCACATCATCTGCAAAAAGCAGCGATGCAATCCTTAGCTCACCAAACTGGATACCCTCTCCTCCACAGCTGCGCCTTGATATCCTGTCCATGAAAATCACAAACAGAATTGGTGACAGAGCACAGCCCTGGCGGAGGCCAACACCCACTGGAAACAAGTCTGACTTACTGCCGAGAATCCGAACACAGCTTTCACTTTGGGTGTACAGGGATTGGATGGCCCTGAGAAGTGACCCCCTCACCCCATACTCCCGCAGTACCTCCCACAGGAAATTCCGAGGTACGCGATCATATGCCTTCTCCAAATCCACAAAACACATGTAGACTGGATGGGCATACTCCCACGCCCCCTCCAGGATTCCTGCAAGAGTAAAAAGCTGGTCCACTGTTCCACGACCAGGACGAAAACCACATTGTTCCTCTTCAATCTGTGGTTCGACAATCGGCCGAACCCTACTTTCCAGCACCTTTGAGTAGACTTTCCCAGGGAGGCTGAGTAGTGTAATGCCCCTGTAGTTGGCACACACCCTCTGGTCTCCCTTTTTAAAAAGGGGAACCACCACCCCCGTCTGCCACTCCTTAGGCACTGTTAGGATCTCGTCAATTCCCGGGGCTTTGCCACCGTGGAGTTGTTTGACTACCTCAGTGACCTCACCCAGGGAAATCAACATCGTCCCCACATCATCCTCCAGCTCTGTCTCTGCAACAGAGGGTGGCTTAGTCGGATTCAGGAGTTCCTCAAAGTGCTCTTTCCATCGCCCGATTACCTCCTCAGTCGAGGTC
>JAAGKR010003409.1:0-41449 GCA_011419295.1 Clarias macrocephalus | reverse complement strand
GACAATTGGCCGAACCCTCCTTTCCAGCACCTTTTGAGTAGACTTTCCCAGGGAGGCTGAGTAGTGTAATGCCCCTGTAGTTGGCACACACCCTCTGGTCTCCCTTTTTAAAAAGGGGAACCACCACCCCCGTCTGCCACTCCTTAGGCACTGTTCCCGACTTCCACGCAATGTTGAAGAGGCGTGTCAACCAAGACAGCCCCTCAACACCCAGAGCCTTCAGCATTTCGGGACGGATCTCGTCAATTCCCGGGGCTTTGCCACCGTGGAGTTGTTTGACTACCTCAGTGACCTCACCCAGGGAAATCAACATCGTCCCCACATCATCCTCCAGCTCTGTCTCTGCAACAGAGGGTGGCTTAGTCGGATTCAGGAGTTCCTCAAAGTGCTCTTTCCATCGCCCGATTACCTCCTCAGTCGAGGTCTGCAGCGTCCCATCCTTGCTGTACACAGCTTGGGTGGTTCTCCGTTTCCCCCTCCTGAGGTGCCGGATGGTCTTCCAGAAGCACCTTGGTGCCGCCCGAAAGTCTTTCTCCATGAATTCTCCGAGCTCCTCCCACACCCGCTGCTTTGCCTCTGCTACCGCTACAGCTGCTGTCCTTCGAGCCTGCCGGTACCTTGCAACTGTCTCTAGAGTCCCCTGGGATAAAATATCCCTGAATGACTCCTTTTTCAGTTGGACAGCTTACCTAACTCCAGGTGTCCACCATGCTGTTCGAGGATTACCGCCCCTTGAGGTACCCAGAACCTTAAGACCACAACTTACAGCTGCAGCTTCAGCAATAGAAGCTTTGAACATTGACCACTCCGATTCAATATCCCCAGCTCCTACAGGGATGCTGGAAAAGCTCTGCTGGAGGTGGGAGTTGAAGGCCTCTTGGACAGGGGCTTTCCCTAGACGTTCCTAATTCACCCGCACTACACGTTTGGGCTTACCAGGTCTGTCCAGTGGCCTCCCCTGCCACCTGACCCAACTCACCGCCAGATGGTGATCAGTTGACAGCTCTGCCCCTCTCTTTACCCGAGTGTCCAAGACATATGGCCTCAGGTCAGATGATACGATCACAAAGTCAATCAATGACCTTCGGCCTAAGGTGCTCTGGTACCAAGTACCCTTATGAGCATCCCTATGCTCAAACATGGTATTTGTTATTGATAATCCATGACTAGCACAGAAATCCAATAACAAAACACCACTCGGGTTTAGACCAGGGAGGCCGTTCCTCCCAATCACGCCCCTCTAAGTATCTCCATCATTGCCCACATGTGCATTGAAGTCCCCCAGCAAGACTATAGAATCCCCTACTGGGGCCCGAAGCAATACTCCATTCAGAGTGTCCAAGAAGGAAGAGTACTCTGAACTGTTGTTTGGTGCATAAGCACAGACAACAGTGAGAGTCTTCCCCTTCATGGCCTTCAGGCGCAGAGCGGCGACCCTCTCGTCCACTGGGGTAAACTCCAATGTCATGGCACTCAGCCAGGGACTCGTGAGTATCCCCACACCTGCCTGGTGCCTCACACCCTGGGCAACTCCGGAGAAGAACAAAGTCCAACCCCTATCCAGGAGTACGGATCCCGAGCCGAGGCTGTGTGTCGAGGTAAGCCCGACCAGATCTAACTGATACCGCTCCATCTCCCGCACAAGCTCCGGCTCCTTCCCCCACAGAGAAGTAACGTTCCACGTCCCTAGAGCCAGCTTCTGTCGCCCAGGTCTGGTCCGTCGAGGCCCTCGGCCTTCACTGCTACCCAAATAGCAGCGCACCCTACCCCACCGGTTTTTCTCGCAGGTGGGTCCACAAGATGGGGGAGGACAGGTTTCCACGTTGCTCTTTCGGGCTGTGCCCGGCCGGGCCCCGTGGCAGACCCGGCCACCAGGCGCTCGCTGACGGGCCCTCTGTCCAGGCCTGGCTCCAGACATGGGCCCCGGGCTTCCTCCGGGCAGGGTCACTCTTCTCCCTCCTCTTTTATTCATGGGGTTTTTTAATACAAAACCCCATGAATAATACAACATATAAAGTAAAAATAAAACAAATTAACCTGCACTTTAACTTAAAAAAAAGTCCTGACAGTGCAGTGTTTCCGTTAGTGTGTGTTTGTGCGCACATGCGATGTGTATGTGTGTGTTTGTGCATGTACAGTACAGACCAAAAGTCTGGACACACCTTCTCATTCAAAGAGTTTTCTTTATTGTGTTCTTTAGCCCAAACAAGTCTCTTCTACTTGTTGTCTGTCCTTAGCAGTGGTTTCCTAGCAAATATTCTACCATGAAGGCCTGATTCACACAGTCTCCTCTTAACAGTTGTTCTAGAGATGTGTCTGCTGCTAGAACTCTGTGTGGCATTGACCTGCTCTCTGATCTGAGCTGCTGTTAACCTGCGATTTCTGAGGCTGGTGACTCGGATGAACTTATCCTCCGCAGCAGAGGTGACTCTTGGTCTTCCTTTCCTGGGACGATCCGCATGTGAGCCAGTTTTGATGCCAGCGCATCAGTTTTTGATGCAAGCCAGTGCTTGATGGTTTTTGTGACTGCACTTGGGGACACTTTCAAAGTTTCCCTATTTTTCGGACTGACTGACCTTCATTTCTTAAAGTAATGATGGCCACTCATTTTTTTCTTCATTTAGCTGCTTTTTTCTTGCCATAATACAATTTCAACCTCTTTGAATGAGAAGGTGTGTCCAAACTTTTGGTCTGTACTGTATGTAAAGTTAAAACAAGACGATAGGAGAGGAGAACGGAGGGAGCTACTGTGTAGTACAACATTCACACACACACGCACACACGCTCTAATGGAAACACTGCTCTGTTGCGATTCTTTTCAAAGGTAACGTGCAGGTTCATTTGTTTAATTTTTACTTTACAGCACTGATTCCATCAGTGTGTGTGCGTGTGTGCGTGTGTCTTTGAACCTCAACGGAATCTCTGCTTTTTGACAGGGAGAGCGAGAGACTCTTGATCTTTATCAAGGAAACTATCTAATGACACTTGCTTTTGCTTTACACGCACACACGCGTGCACTGCGGATGTTGACTATATGAGGGACACACGCACACCGACACTGAGCATGGGAGATGTTTACCCATAATCCTATAGCGCATGAGAGAGAAGAACCATTGGCTCAGTTGTAGACAGACAAAGCGCATGCATACTACTTGTATATCAAGACCTGCTCGTTTATTAACTTAAAATGTATTAAAATTCAATATATATTATAGAAAGAGAGAGGGAAATTGTTTTTTTGGAAAGAATTAAAAAAAAGAAAACCTAATCAAAACAGGCATATTTTTTGTTTACACTATAACAGTATGAACCAAAACTGCCACCTCGAAAATAAATTGTTAATGGAGTAGTGCACTGAGCTGAATTGTTTTTAAATTGAAGCACATTTATTTACCATGTGTCCTAGCAAAAAGCAGCCAGGTCTTGGAAACACATGCACACACACACACACACACACACACACACACACACACACACACACACACACACACACACACACACACAGCAGAAAGTGCCACCAAATGCAGGTGCAGCAGCTGCAGACCTCACTATGATAAGCCTTTGCCCTGAAATCTGCCCCTGGAGAAACTGAGGCGGTGTTTACCTGTAGATAACCACCTGCACACAACAAAGACACGTGAACATGAGACATTCAGCTGCCCATCTACAACTTAAACATGCAAGCTTTATTCCTTCTACCTATAAGAGTGAAAAGGGGAAGTAAAGAGTAAATATTTGATAAAAAGGTCATTTCTGTGACTGATGTGACAAATAATGAATGAGTAACACAAATTGCATCACATGACATACAGGAGATACTTGCTTTATCTTATTCTGGCTTTACTTTATTCTTATCTGACAAACACATTGGCAAGAAAATGTTTACCGTTTTTATTTAATGTATTATGTATTTTGGTCAGTGCCACTGCGCTGCAAGCTTGGCCTCTCCCTTGGTGCACGCCACATGAATAACAGAAATTAATCTGTCTAAAAAGTTAAAGCTGCTACTCTACCTTTCATCTTCTATACCGCTTTATACTGTATATAGGGTCGCGTGGGGCCTGGAGCCTATCCCAGGAGATTTAGGGCACACATTAGGGTGCCAATCCACCGCAGGACACACACACACACACACACACACACACACACACACACACACACACACACACACACACACACACACACACATATATATACACTGCATGTTTTTGGATTGTGGAGGAAAACCTGAGTACCTGGAGGAAACCCACCAAGTACAGGTAGAACATGCAAACTTCCACAGACCCGAGGGAATCGAACCCAGAACCTGGAGGTGCAAGGCAATAGTGCTAACCAGACTATAGTTCAGGAAAGAAGAAGTCTCTCCTGTATAATTTGACTTGAAATATTAAGATTTACACAGATTCAAAGAGCTTATTTTCATGAGTAACTCCAAAGAACAAGACTGATAACAAGTGTCAAAACAGAGCATACCAGCATCAAGGCAGCTTAGAGCTTAGCTTTAGAGAGAGAGAGAGAGAAAATGAGTTATTTTTTTCTTAGAGGTATTTAAGCGCTTTTCTTAAATCCTGCAGATTTAACTAGGCAAAGTATAATGTTTTGTTGAACACCTTCATGCTACTGATTATGTTGCCAGTCTCCTGTAAATAAATGCTTGAATAAAAGCGCGCATATGCATCTCTGCATCATATAAAAGAAACTGTCAAGCTTTCAGGCACAATAGTTTTAAAGACCTTGTTTATATTGACATATTACAGCATTAGGACAGTAGGAGGACATCATACTAAATGCTGAGTTGGTAAAAAAATAATTCAGATGCTTCTCTGGGTTTGGACGATTCCTTCATGGGCAACGTAAGTGTTTGGACTCATTGTATTCCTGCCTGTACATTAGCATGTTTACAAATGTTAGGTGTACATTAGAGCTGTGTAGAGCTTGTCCACAAGGGGGCAGTACACATGTCAGAACTAACTTAAGTCTTTTTTCATTGTAGTGGGCTAGTGTTCCAGAGTGCCTGTGCAGAGGGAAGAGTAAAACTGATGGCTAGGTGGTGGGGATGGTTAAGATGCTAAAACTTTGTTAGAGCCGTAACGTGGGCACACAATGAACACTTTTACCCAGGAATGAAAAACTTGTGGATTCAAAATGACCTTTTAAACACTTTCTATTAATAGGTTTGGTAGCACTACTGTAGGTATATTGGGAGCTTGGAGTGGAGAGAAGGATGCTACACAAACTGTTGAACATTATGGAGAACACCTCACATTCTCTCCACACCTAACTGGCTAAACAGCGGAGCACTTTCAGCAAGAGAACACTTCAGCTCCGCTTTGACAAAGAACGCTACAGTAAGTCTTTCCTGCCAGCCGCAATTAGACTTTACAATAACTCTGCTCTGAGTCAGAAGAGAGATCACCTTCTCTGACATCAGGTCATGTACATTCTGTTCTGTTCTGTATTTATTAACTCAAATGTTAATCTGTTAAGATCCCATCAATGCACCTTCATCTACAGTACAGTCCACCTGACTGCACTGATATCATCAAGTACTTTTATTCTCTTTTCTCATTAATATTACAAATTGCTGGTGCACCTTATGAACAGTTCCCACCTGTATATACAATCGTCGTGTACAGTACATACACTCTCACTCACTCATCGTCCGTTATCGACTGCTATATCCTGTATACAGTGTCGTCAGGGGCCTGGAGAAGAATTACGGCAAGAGGTGAGATGCACAAAATCCATCACAGGGCGCGCGCACACACACACACTCGTTCACACGAGGAGCACCGATTTGCCTAATCTGCATGTTTCTAGACTGTGGGAGGAAACCGGAGTACCTGGAGGAAACCCACCACGTATGGGGAGAACATGCAAACCACACAGACACGAGATGGGAATCGAACCCGGACCCTGGAGGTGCAAGGCTACAGTGCTAACCACAGCGCTTAAAAACATTATATCCTTGATATTTTGCTATCTCATTAATGCACCATAATATGCAGCTCTCATAATTAATTATGATAATTAAGATAATTTAAAAAAGGGCTACCTGGATCACTCCAGTTAGGCTCCGGTAGCACACAAACATTTATCTCTCAGTTATTAAACAGATATAACACTGCCTTGTATCAACTGTATGATGAATCTAGATTTACAGCAATTTCCAACAGTAAACAAGCGCACATGCCATTAACGAAGCGGTCATTTAGAGTCCCAATATAATCTGTGAATGAGCAGTGAATGGGTCCTTAAATAGAAAGATTCAAGTATTTGAGGAAGCAATTATTTCATAATGTTATTGAGTGAGTAAACCATAATAAGATGTAATAATTAATCAAATAAATAATAGTATGAATGAATATACTGTATAAATACTGCCATCCTATAACTCTCTGGTTCAGTGTTGTCATCGGGTAACAGTTTACATAAAGTTTTGCACATTTTTGTCACATTCATGTACAGATAGGCAGACTTGAGGCATGTGAGAATGTATGTGTGTGTGTGTGTGTGTGTGTATGCATCGTTCCCTGTGAATTTCCCTACCTCGCTCCCAGTCTTCCTGGGATGGGCTCCAGCTGCACCGTGACCCTGACCAGAATAAAGCAGTTACTGAGGATGAATGAAAGTATTCAGTTGGTTTTGACTGGTAGTGTATCTGGTAGACAGGAAGCTGTAGATTTTTCTGACTTGCCGTACTGTAACTCTATTATTCGTGCACATGCTCTTGTAGGTAGAGGTAAGGATTAAATATAGTAACATATTTCCTAAGAGCCTTAGATCATCAACCTCAGAATAATACATGTATCTCATTACAGTACAGCTAATGATCCTGTCTCCCGTTTGCTAAATTACATGCAGTAAGTCACTGGTGTAGTCAGAATATCCTGCAAGCACTACTGCAACACTGCGCAAAACTAGATGATTCACAATTCATACAGTGACCAGAAACACACATCCTATCATGAATGCTCTTTTTTTTTTTTGTGCTTTGTTTAATGAATGTTAGATGATTGTCTGAAACAAGTGGGAGTCTAACATGAACTCTTGACAGTTAGTGAATGCATTCTTTCTTTAAGCTGCATGTAGAAGCAAAGTCATAATGATGACGTAGGTACACTACTACACACTGGCCTGGAGGCAGAGCTACTGTTACGCTACCTGGTAGAGCAGGTCGTTGGAGGGTTTTATTCTTTTCTTCCCACAAGTGTCAGATCACTTTCCTCTAGTCGCCTTGCTCACAATGTTGAAGCAAAACCACAAAAACCGAGCAGAAATATTCCTTATTTATGTAGTTTGGTTAGATAGTTACAATATTTATATATAGTTATAATATACAATTTCACTGTGTACTGTACTGTATATGGTTGGAATGAAAATAAAAGCCTACTTGACTTGACTTGACTTGAATATGTCAGAAACTTACACCAGCTCTGAGACACTGAACAATCTTCTAGATTCTGGACAAAATGTAAATAAGGTCCAGGCTTGTATGTGTTCCATAAATCGTTCATGTCCAGCGCAAACAAGTCTGCTCTTCTCATTATAATAATAGTGTGCTTGTGAACTTTTTATTGCCTCTTTTCAGTTGGACGCACTAGGCCATTAACTGTGGCCTAAAATAAACCGCCTGTGTTTCAAATTGACACTCCTCTGTAAAGTTCTTAGGGGCGAATGAAATTGAGCATGTAAAGAATGTGCAGTGTTTCAGTACGAGAGATGCAATCTTGTGCTAATGCTCTCCATGAATGATAGCTAGCCAAGTACAGCAAGAAATATAGGCTGCATTCCAGGGCTTCTCTTCTTCAGCGGGAAAAGAAACAAAACCTGGTGCTTAAAAATATGTGAAGGTTTTGTTTTTTACGCCTACCGATGCCACTGACTGCATTTTTACACACACACAGACACACACACACAGACACACACACAGACACACACACAGACACACAGACACACACACAGACACACACACAGACACACAGACACACAGACACACACACACACACACACACAGACACACACACACACACACACAGACACAGACACAGACACACACACACACACACACACACACACGGCTCCAGAGGCCCTGGGCTGATCCATCTTGTTGCTGAGGTGTTTGGGTAATGAAGGCTCCTGCTTACATAAGCCTGACTGTTGCTGCCATTGCCAGTCTGGCATGTTTGAATAAGTCAGACTGGATTCCCACTGAGGAACATGTCTCTAGGGAGACAGTCTAAAGCTCTGCGGAGCGATAGGGGGCTCAGAGCGGCTCTGGTTGCAAGGATAAGAGAAAGAGACACTGCTACAAGAAGATCATGGAGGGCTTTGTGCCACTCAGCACACACCGCCCTTCTTGGTGCTGCCTTGACATTAACCCAATAAATAAATAAATAAATAAATAAATAAATAGCATGTGAACAAGCCCTGAAGTGAACAGCCCTACCTGGGTAACTCGGCTGACTATTAGCCGCAATGTTTTTCATTATGCAAATTCAGATGGGATTGATAATAATTACAGCAAGGCAGCGTTCGATAGGGTGAATTCTGCTCAGAGTATCCCGCTTGAATATTGAAGATAAGGAAGGTTAAAACACAAGAACGCACACCACACATAGCACATAATCCTTCAGCTTATATTAAATACCTCTGGACATGTATTTTTTCCAAAAACCTAAAACAATTCAACATGATTTATATTTGCACTCCTCTCTAATCCTGTGTGACATGATAACATGCTGTGAGTTAATATACTGTACATTCTGTGTATCCTACATTTTTCCATGTCTTCGCTCTGATTTTATTTAAAGCTGCTTAAGAGTGAAAGCATATAATCCAATCATTTTTATAAGTGACTAGCTTGATTTCACATACACTTTTAACACTTTTATCCAACAGAGATTCCAACTGAGACTGCATGACAATCTAAAGGTTGAGGCTAGCAGTCCAGGGTTATGAGACTTACTTGAGACAGTGGATCTCAGCCAATGTTGAGATTTAAACTCATAACCTTTAACTAATAGACAAAGAAAGAAACACTATGCATGTATGTGTGGTTTTTTTTAAATTGCCCTATTTAACATTTAGTCTCTTGAAGTGCTCCTGCAAGACAGCTCACGAAATTAGACAGATGGGTTGGATATAGCCTAGCCTTGCTTAATCTCCCAGCTCAACAGGAGTTATAAATTCGTCTGGGGATCAGCTATCGATCCGATCATTACTAAACAACATCGATTTAAATCCTTTAATAGCATCAGCCCAGAAAAACAGCTAATTCTGCTCATTGTTTTAGTCAACAAATATTGATTCTACTGTATTTCTTCCAATTATACAAATACGATTGTTCTCAACTGTGTATGGATTCACAGTCAAGCATGTATTATCCCTGAGGATTGCCATACCAAAACAAATATCAAGTTATTTACTCTGAGAAGTGTAAATAATATTTCTTATGAGCGTGATGTCCAAATGGCTGATCATTTAAAACGGGCGTTGAAGGGTGAAAACAAGTGCATGAACTGAATGAGTGCTGTAGGTTGAACGTCGTGAAAATGAGTTTGAAGGTTACACATAAATATAAAAAAAAGTAAAGGAAAGTAAATGTTGGATTTCACTGTAGGCATACAATGTACAGTACTGTTTACCTAATAGTTTTAAAAGAAGCATCATTATTTAACCTCTAATTACTTTACTTCAGGGATGACTGGAAAAAGTCAACAGAAGAGCTTTGATAAATACAAAGAGCATTAAAGTCAAACCGGGACTTTTGATGCTGCAGAATAACAGGAGCCCTGCTACGCTAGTGCACTTATGCCAGCTTTTCACTAATGTTTGGATACCATCAAGGTGAAAGGTTTCTCAGTATCCTATAGAAATCTACAAATGCCATGATCGGACTGCCTGCTTTACAGCTGAAATGCTGCCCCCCCCCCCACAGGAATTCCTATATTAGCTTACACATGTGAAAACGTTTGGAACTACCCGAGGATGGTTGTTGACCATGTCCATTCCTTTACGACTACTGGATAATGTGCCATCATTTCACAAAGCTAAAATCATCTCAAACTGATTTGAACATGACAGTGAGTTCACTGGACTCAGACGGCCTCCACAGTCACCAGATCTCAATTCAATACAGAACCTTTGGGATGTGGTGGAACGGGAAATCCAAATCATGAACGTGCGGCCGATAAATTTGCGGCAACTGTGATGATATTATATCCATATGGACGAAAATCTCTGGGGAATGTAGCAACCTGTTGAATCAGTGCTATAAAGAAATAAGGCAGCTCTGAAGGCAAAAGGGTTCAAAAGACAAAGAAATAAATATAAACTTTTTAATAGATGTTGGAGTACACCCACTGAGTCACTCTATTGGTATGCATCACTGCAGAGCTCAATTCTCAGTGTGTAAATGTGTGGGGGGGTACAATTGGGTGCAGCGAATGTAAAATGGATCTAACTGAGAATTAATCATTTAGTGACATATAACAGATTCAATCATTGTACATGACCATGCTTCTCATTTTACTTGAAGCTTCTGTTATAGTGCCAAAAATTAATACAACTGAGGGTAAACATTCCATCCATTCCCAAAAGGGGAAACCAACATTTATTGATCCAACCTATATATAAAACTTAGTTGTTTATTTCTTTATTGCCATTAATGACACAACCTGGCCAATTTTAATATATATGGCAACAAGAAATGGTAATGTATTTGCTAGAATTATTGTGTGCCAGGCAACAGAAAAACAAACAAACAAACAAACAAACAAAAAACTAATTTCATTAACTCAAGAGCACAGAACTCTGGCATCAACTAGAAAAATCAATGCCTTGAGAACACTGCAATATAATATGCCTAGACAGTGTGCAATATGTTATTTCTAGCTGCTTTACTTGAATTTGAAAACAGTTTCTGTAGTTGATGGATACGTTTTAGAATTTCTTAAGAAAACATCAGGATGTTTGTATGTTGAATATGAACATAATATTATAATAACATTTAATCATTTGGAATTATTAACTTCTATGTTACCACTCATACGAGTGTAATAATTATGAAAAAAGGCCAGTACTGTATTATGTATGCAATATGGACTACCTGTAACTGACTCAGGAAGTGATAAAAACAGACATTGCAAATTTGTTTAAAGTCACCAGAGAAATCAATGACCCATTTTAACATGAGCATCTGTCTGGGCTCAAGGGTTTCTCATGTAGGATTCATTCGAGTCATTAATGTGAGAAGATTACAGCAGGGTTTCTACATCTCTTTACTGTGGATGTTTCCTACAGACCTTAATGATCCAAGTGCCTAAAGGCATTTCTAATTGTAGGATAATGAGCCAGTTCTCTGTGTGAACCACAGAATAACCTAGACCTGACATGTGCAAAATTGTGCATAAAAATATTACATCTATATTACATGCATATTCCTTTAACTTTGAAGAAGCCTAGTTCTTTGTTTTTTTCCACAAACTGAAGACATTGAGGTTTGAAAGGATGAACATAAGACCAGAATTTCAGCTACATTTACTGATCTTGAAAAATTTTTCACATGTACTTGACACTTTTGTTGCCCAAGGGTGACCTGTCACTTTGATTATTTAAAAAAAAAAAACATATCCCTGAATGCATTGCCAGTGAAGACCTTTCTTGTTAACAAAGAAAAAGAAAGATAAACATCAGGAAGCTGGGTATGAAAGAAAAGCAAGCCATGTGGCAAGCTGAGAAACGAGGTCAAAATCAATCAGATTCATTGCACATGCATTGAAAATAGCCAGTACAACAATTTGTTCAAGAAATTGTTCAATAAATACATAGCAAAACATTTTACCAGCCAATTTGGCTTGTCATTCCAATATAATTGGCCAATACAATGGTAAGTAATAGTATTTGGACAAACTAATTAGCATAAATAACATAAATCCATATGACTTGGCAGCCTAAAGCTGTTATTCTTGTGTAATTATTTTTTAAACTAAGTGCATATACTTTGGTAAGTTTAAAATGTATAAATTCCTAGAAGCTCATAAATAAGCTGCAAGAGGACAGTTATACTAGCAAAGGTAAGATGGCACTTTTTGGCCAAAAATACAAAAATTTTAGCAAACGTGATTAGTTTATTGAGGCATAGGGTTTACCTGGTCACATTACTAATAAGAAAATCTGCTATAATCTTGGACCTTTTAAAAAATTCCATATTCCATTACCTATACCTATCATTGTGATGGTTTTCAGAATCATAACACAAAATCAAAACACAAAATCCTCACAACATGGCATATGTCAAAAAGTTACCCAAAATGAACCTCAGCGTGGTGTGACTTGATGCAACATGACGTGATGTGACAATTTCACTTTTCCTGTTCATAGGGCCTGTTTTGTGCATATGTGCACTGTTATGCTCGAACATGTTCGGGGCTATTAGTTCCAGTGCAGGGAAGCAACAAGTGCTTGCACCTTTATAGCAGGTGATTGCACTAATGATCGGGAGATTCCAGGTTTAAACCACAGCACCACCAAGTTGCCACAGTTGAACCCTTGAGCAAAGGTGCCTTAACCCTATGTTAAAATGTATAGTCAGATAAAATGTAAGGTGTTCTGGATAAGGGCAGTTGCCAAATGCTGTAAATTTAAAATCAGTATATAGCAACTGTTGGTGGACGGCTCACATGTGGGTGTGATGATCAGGTTGTCCACAATCATCTGACCATTAAACGTGTGTATCACAAGCTTTTGAGCCTTATTACTAAAGCGTTTATGTTTGCACTTTCAGTGACAGTCTGTCCTGTGTGGTTCTGGCATAAAACTCAGTCAAATGCTGTTTTCAGAGAAATTCTTTCTACAAATGATTTCTGCAGTTTTGTGATTAATTCAGATTTTTTTTTTGGGGGGGTCCCATTACAGTACACGCATCCTGCATGCCTGAGGTCTGTGCAATAACCGTGAACATTAATGAAATTCCTTGGTAGACCAACGCGCTCTTGGATACCTCTCATCACCAGCTGACGTCAGGAAACTGTGACTTCGTACACGAGCTCGGTCGCCATTGCGGCTCAGGCTTTCCCTCGTTTTCCACGGTAGTAGTTCCGGAACACGACCTGTCCAGTTGGAGCCATTGTGGCGCCTGGCTTTGCAGTTTCGTAACGTTGAGAGGGCGGAGCCTGGGATTCGTGGAAGCGGAGAGAGAGAGAGAGAGAGCGCGGAGGAGCGGCGGGGCAGCGCGGAGAGAGCTGGAGCCGCGGTGGAAAAAACGCTGGAACACACACCACACACACACACACGCAGAGCGGGTCCCGTTGTAACAGCGGAAGCTATGAGCGCGGATATACAGAGCTTGTCTATGCCATGAATTTTGTCACTTTGCTGCAGCACCAAAGCGAGTTGTTGCGGTCGACGCGCACCGGAGAGTAGTTTTGTGCGGACGGACGGACGGACGTCAGCTCGGCTGGTACACTTGGACGGAGGAGACGCTGAGAGCCGTG
The DNA here is from genome assembly GCA_011419295.1 of Clarias macrocephalus. NCBI lineage: Eukaryota > Metazoa > Chordata > Actinopteri > Siluriformes > Clariidae > Clarias > Clarias macrocephalus. The sequence continues at coordinate 27,953 of JAAGKR010003409.1, read as the reverse complement.
CATGTGGCGGGTTGTTTATAAAGCTGAGCGAGCCTGAAGCTCGGTGTAAGCGCAGGATTTATTACAGCGAAACAGGCGTAAGGTGGGGCAAAGGGGTGAGAGCTGAGCGCTTCCACTCTGTCCGCCCCTTCTCGCCATTCTTAACGGACATTTTTTTCGAAAAAGAAAAAAAAAACACGTATATATTTCCGCTTGGTGGAATTCGGGGAGATTTCCCAGGCTGAGAGCTCGTGCACTTGAGAGTGTGATATTTCCCGCCGTGGACACACACACACACACACACACACACATATCTCAAGGCAGGAAATTGTCCCGTCTGGTGGCGGTTGGACCATGGCCGACGACGACGTGCTCTTCGAAGACGTTTACGAGCTGTGCGAGGTCATTGGGAAGTAAGTGTCAGGTTGTTGAAGATTTGTCTTCTCTCCCCCCTTCCTCCTCCTCCTCCTCCTCCTCTCTCTCTCTCTCTCTGCTCTACCTGTACGGGTCAGGACTAGGTGTTTCTGTGCACGAGGTTAGGATTGTTTAAGCAAAGCCCCCCCATACAAATGTAAATGTATTATACATTTAAAACTCGATGAAGGTTGCTGAGAATCACAATGTACCTATTAAAGCTTTTCTCAAAAAGTGCATTAAATATACACATGCACCTTCCCAGGGAAAAGATGCACACTCGCTCACTCTTAGTAAGTCTCAGGGCCACGGTGGATCCCGGGCCTGTCCTGGGAATACTGGGTATGATATGGGAATTCGTCATGGATAAGACATCACACCCAATATTGCCAGGATAGGCTCACTTTCAATAAGGGTCAGCGTCACACTGGATCCGGAGCCTATCTTGGGAATACTGGGGATGATGTGGGAATATGTCCTGCATGAGACATCAGTTCCTCTCAAGGCACTGTAGGAGTTCGAACACAAACATTCACACACTTTTCTACACACCTGGGGCAAATTTAGAATGAATGGCATGTTTTTTTGGGACTTGGAAGGAAACCAGAGAACCCAGACCAGACTCGGGTTGAACTGGGCAGCCTGACTACTAGATAATTTTTGTTCTACCCTTCTGTAAAATCCATACTACAGGCATAAAAAGGAACAAGGGACATCAAAACAGTGCAGCTTGGTTCCTTTATTTCTGACAGTTATGCCCAGGATCAACATCTGGATTTCTATACTTTGTGCTCTTCCTACAAATCTGTCTCCAGATCCATGATGTGCATTATTCAGAAGAAAGGGAGTACTTGCATGCATTATGTACGATCAGTTTTTCTGTCACCAGAGTAGTTTGTAAAGATTTAGCAATAACTGCCTAAGACACTCGTGTTGAGCTAGTCTTTGGTGCAAGTTAGGTGACTCAGGGAAGTTTTGTGACCCAGGGGTGGGTCCACACATGTAGCAGCAGGCTCAGAAAGTTCCAGACCTCACAGTGAAACCATGCCTTAAATCTTGCTTTGTAAGGCACTTGAGTATTGTTGGTGGTTAGTCAGACATTTGTAAAATAGGTATCGTTGATTATAATGATCTTTTGTCACTCATTCAAACATTTTTAGATATTAGTCAACTGTGGAAGATTAACTACTTCCTGCAACAAAGTACGATTGTGTAAATAGACGCACAAATAAACTGCCTGGCCCAAAAAAAATTCTCATGCACATATAATTTGTTCAACCGCTTTCAGCTTTGTTTGTGGAGTGCAGTATGGTGGCCACCTCATGTGGTAAAATGATTCCTTATGTGCCCAGAAACACTCTTTTACACATTGAGTTCTGGAATATGCCCCTGTCATCAGGGACGAAAAACTTCATTCAGTCATCAGTACATTCTGGTTATCAGCTGACTTCATTTTATTACCACATAATGTTACTAAACCTAGATCTAGAACCTAGACACTGCCTTCAGAGGCTTGTACAGTGGGCACAATGCATGAAGGGTGCATTGCTTCATGTGCTTCCCTTCTTACCCTTACATACACATCGTTCTGGAATAGGCTTAATTTGAACTCGTGACCTTTTTCTATTGCTCCAAAGTCTAATTATGCTCCCTAGCACACTGCTGCCTTCTCTATGATTAGTCTCATTAACAAATGATTTTCTAATTCAGTCCCAATCCCAATCATTGTATACATAGTGTTGAATTTTTTTATTTTTCCTTCTTCTTTTTTTTTTTTTTTAAATAATGTAACTGCATTTCTTATGTAAAGTTGACAGTTCAGCACTATCCTTCCAGGCTTTAATAATGCACTGGACACTTCTTAACCAAAATCCAGTCCTTTTAATGTTATCTTTGCATAATGCAGACCAATAATTGGACCCTTCTTAAACTGCATCCAAGGCAGTGCATCTATAGTGTATGCATATACATTACACATCTATGTCTGTATCTGTATGTGAGAGAGGTATAACTTGAGCCGAACTCAGAGAGTGTCCACACTAAGGCCCTCCTATGGATCTGCTGGTTCAAAAACCTGTTGATTCTTTCTTCAGGTGACATTGTTTTGACACTAATAAAGAAGTGTGTTTGTATGTGTTAATTTAGTCCTTAAATATTGTTAAATAAGGGCAGGGCAAGTCAGTATGATTTAGCATTTCTTTAATCGGCTGTGCCATATGTTGTTGTTAGAGTATGTCTGTTATATTTGTAATTTTCACCAGTATCGACATATGCGGTATATACAAATCCTATTACTGAGAAAATAATGATTAGATTAATGGAAACGTATGTGAAGTTTTAAATCGCTGTGTGTGTAGGTGGTCTTTTTTTAAGTTTGTTTAGAACCTGTGATTGTTTATTGGACAGGATTTATCAGTTATCTGGAGAATTTAAAGTTGCGATCAATGCTGGCAGTGTTGCTTATGTCAATCAGACTTAGCCTCTAAAGTAGAGAGAATCCCATTTTTTTTTTCATTTACAGACCTCTCACTCCAAAACTGTCCCTCCGCATGCACACATCCTACAGAGCGTCATGACCCAGAAAGTTCTGCAGTGAATGCTGACTTTGCATTACACACCTGATCCAGAAATTGAGCAGCATCTGTACTGAATCAGTTTGCAGAATTAGTTCTTAGTTTGTCTCTTTGGTTTAATTAAAAGCTGAAAGACACGTACACACACAATTGGAGGTCTCTTCGGCTCTTCCTTTTTCCACAAATTCTTTGGAGAATCTTTCATTAACCGATGGTTAATCTTGGGCATATTTACTAATAGATCAAAATAGATTAGTATAAATTCAAACATATTGTCATTGTGCAGTGTACAAAAACAAAGCCAATGAAGCAATAAATAAAAACAATAAACCAGTTATTATCTAACCAGAAGTGCATACGTTGCATATTTACAGTACATTACAACAAAGATGTATAGCTATGAATTTCTTATGAACAGGAGGTTCAGAAGGCACATTCATGTTCAAACGTTAGTACCCCCTCTTTTAATTCTATTTTTTGTGCAAAAACATATCATCTGATTGTAGTGGTTCTCACTATTAGAAAAACACAACCTCAGACGAACGACAAACAACTTTTTCAGCATGGCATTATTTATTTAACAAAAACATGTGGGCAATACCAAGGACCCCCCCACCCCCCCCCCCTCCTAATGGTTGGGTTCAGTAGCTTGTAGATCCCCTTTTAGCAGCAAACACTTGAAGTAATCATTTCTTGACTATCAGTCTCACATTGTTTTGGTCCATTTCTCTTTGCAACATTGTTTCAGTTCATTGAGGTTTTTGGGTATTCGCTTATGCACAGCTCTTTTAAACTCCCCACAGCATTTCAGTTGGGCTGAGGTCTGAACTTTAACTAAGCCATTCCAAAAACTTTGATTCACTTATTTTTCAGCCATTCTGATATAGACTTACTGGTGTGCTTCATTGTTCTGTTGCACGACCCTATTTTGACCAAGTTTTAGCTGTTAGACAGATGACTTCACATTTGCCTCTAAAATACTCTGGTATACAGAAGAGTTCATGGTCAACACAATCACTGCACAGTGCCAAGATCCTGTGGCTGCAAAAACAAGCTCAAATCATCACCCCTTCACTTCCGCACATGACCGTGTGTATGAGGTGATTCTGCTGAAATGCTGTTTTATTTTTTATTTCTACATGTTCTTCAAGCCCATATCCTCATACATCTGATATTTACATGAGACCTAATTTATACCTATGATGTGATGTCTAATGAAAATCTTCGGCAGTCTATGAAGATCTGAAATGATAACACCTAACATGACTTTATTTTATATTTAAAATTTAAAAATATCTGCTAACATCAAAATAAATGTTAATCTCAAGTTTATTGTATGCACAGATGTGATCAACATTTATTTACTATTTTTATTTTATTAAACTTTTTGTTGCTGTTTATATATAACTACACATCTATCTAACTATTTTTCAAGTTATTGTTAAGCACAGACACACACACATGCATACATACATACAGTATACACACACCCTGACCATATGCCTATGAACACCTGTGAATTCGGTATACAGATATACCAAAGAAACTGTTTTTTTTTTTTTTTTTAATTCCGTGCTTATAGAATTGACCTCACACAACTTGCTGTCCCTTTTTTTTTTTTAATTTTTTTTTTTTTTACTGAAATCCAAGTAGCTATTTCAGTATTCTAAAGGCACTTTATTACAAAGATCATGCTATAAAGCCTCTAGGGGCAAACATTAGGCATGACTGATTTGTACCCTGTCCAGGAACAATTGCTCTCTTCTGCGTTCACATTATTATTATTATTATTATTATTACAGTGGAACCTTGGATTACGAACATAATTTCATAATTTGTTCCTGAAGCAGGCTCGTATTTCAAAACAATCATAAACCAAATCGACTTTTCTTATGGGAAAATTCTATTTGGTTTACGAGTGTTTTATTTATATATATATATATATTTTTTTGTTTGTTTTTATAAAAATTATGTATTTATTTCCCAAAAAATAAATACATATAAAGAATTCATACAAAATATAAAGTAAAAATAAAACAAATTAACCTGCACTTTACCATTAACATAAAAATAAATCTCGACAGATAAGTGTTTCCGTTTTTGTGCGCAGGCGCTGTGTGAAGCTAAAGTAAGGAGCCCCTTCCCTCTCCCTCTTCTCGTCTTACACAGTTACCCTTCCTCCCTTTGAGTTTCACACAAATGCACGCACACAACGGAAACACTGTTTTATTTTATAAAAATAATTTTAAAAAACACTGTTTTATTTTATAAAAATAATTTAAAAATTTAGATTTTTTTTACCTCGACACTTAATTGAGCGACACACTAACGGAATCACTGATGTAAAGTAAAAATAAAACAAATTAACCTACACAAAAATTGCGACAGAGGAGGAGGGGTTTGTGTGTGCGTTTGCGTGTCTTGCGGAACACTAGTAAACCGCGTTACTCGCAATCTGAGGTTCCACTGTATTATTATTATTCTCTGTTCTCTGGTACACTTGCGTATTTGCACTCTCCGATACAGCAGGTGGCAGTATGCACCGATTGCTTAGTGAGCCACCATTAAACATAAAGCCAGGAGAGAACAAGGAAGTAAACATTCAGGCTGTGCCTAATATTATTAATATTTCTGACAAAATATTCAAGGCTAACACTCCCACATGCCTGTGTAGGTCAGAGGATGAGATTGGTGTATATGTGCACACAGAGATATTGGAAGAGACGAATGTCTCTGATGACTTTGCACCTAAACAGCAATCTACTTCTGTGCCCACATACGATTGGCTTCCATATCGTGCCTGAGTACACTGTACTGTGCTGGAGACTACCTCTTCGGTTCCCGAGCCTGGAACAATTGTGTTCTCACTGATTGAAATGAACCCAGAATTTGGGGTCAACTATGCTGGAGTCCTAATTTGAAAACGCTCTAAGAAACCCCCTAAACATGCTGCCTCACTCATGTTAGGTAATTCACATTGTTGCTTTCAAAACAATAACAGCAGTAATGCTGAGATGCTTTTGCTAGCCGTACATACAGTATTTACATTACTCGCCATGAGCATTTTTCTCCGTCTCCCCAACTCACTGCCATGTCTGACCTGGTGCTTTACTGCACTAAACACATGTTGTGTTTAAGTCCCACCTTCCTGCTCTAAAGTCCAGTGCTGTCTATTGTACTTTGAAATACTTACATTTTCAAGTTGGTTCAAAAGTGTGTGGGGGGGCTCAATCAGCCTCAATCTCACCTGATCTTTCTTTTTGAATTGTTTCAATATGGTTTTGCTGGAAGTGCAGTGGCTGTGCCCAGTCTACATTTTATGTCTGTGGGTAAGCTGCTTGGTCACACACATCACACGTCTCAAAACATCACACGTCTGTTGTGTGATGGCAGTGTTTCCTTTTACACAAAACCCGTTTTGGTTTCGTGGTCTACCACTGCTGCCCACTTTAGGGCACAACAACTATGACAACCCCGATTTCACACAGAATGCTGAGGTGCAATGAGGGGGTGTGTCGAAGAGGCTGTGTGAAACCGTCTTGAGGCTGATGTTGGAGGGTTTCACATGCTAACAGCAGGGCTGATTTGTAGACGAGTCAGTGATCAGTGCCGCCAGGAGGCTGAGGTGATTTCATCCTAGTTGCTTTTAAACCTAATCCAAAGTTAAACATTCTGTCATCAGTAGTTTTGAATGTACAGTATGCGTGTATGTGTGTGCTTTTTAAATTAAAAAAAAATTTTTTTTTTTTTACATTTTTAGATATATGATAGTAGCGCAGAGGTGCTTCTTTTGCATTTTCACTTAGGTATGATACACACAGGCCTGCTTACAAAGCATGGTTGTTCTGTGACACACTGTGGCAAATGACCGTACATCATACTCATATGGCAGCCAGCAGGCTTCAGGCTCGTCCAGAGCAGTCAAAACGGGCATGTCTGTGGATTTTACTGAACTTTTTAAAAGATTGCATTAGTTTCTGAAGGCTGTCCCACTAGACATTTAACCCCTACTCCCTGACACACGATGAAGGAGTTCTGAATTAATGGGTAAAAGTTAGCACAGACATTAACAAGTGGGTTTTATACACGCCTACACTACCAAATACTTGGTGTGCATATACAAAACAGCGCTGCAGATTCTTGGTGTTCTCTGAATTTCTTCCCCATGTAGGTTTTTCTGGCTGTTTTAAGGGAGTTTCCTGCTTAAAGATTTAAAAAGGCATGACTATGACTATTTTTGGCTGTACATCAGTTCATTTATTATAACAATTAAATATTAGCAAATTTGAAAAAAGTATAAGGATAATAAGTGTCTTGTCCTCACCTCATTGTGTCCTCGTATACCTTGTGGCTTTTTAAAGCTGTGTATTTTTCCCCTGCTTTAAATGGAAATTAGTGACGAGTGTGTGTCAATATCTGTGATTTGTATTTGAGAGATATTCATTCCGTGGAGAATGCTAGGGGTGACGAGAATGACTTCTCTTGACAGTGTTATGACTTCCTGCGGCTTCTTTACAGCTCAGAGCTCAGCAGTGACGCAGAACGCTCATCATTAAGCTCTGCGTTTTTTATTTCAGATGGTAGGCAGCGTTGTGGGTTCTCAAACAGGCACGTCTTGTTACACATGTTTTTTGTTGCGCTTTCTATTCAGTTTATACAAAAGCTTTTGTGAGAACCCACAGGATTTTTGAGCTCAGAACCAGGTTTTGGCAGTTTCTATAGTGTATCTGCACAATAATGCGTCACCCTGGCATATACCGGACTGCTTGCATACTATTGGTTTTCAATTCAGTCATCTTCCTGACCTGACTGAATCATATTGTGGTTTGAGGTGGTTTCATTCTGATTAACATGTGCAGGGACAGGAACCGTGATAAAATCACGCTTTGCTGGGAACGTCTGCAGGGATGTGGATAACAGGAATGGGAAAAGCCTTTTTACGGTATTCCCATGGGAACGATAAAATGTACAATAGCATCATGATGGTGGTATTGAAAGCACTGCGTTCGTATCTCCATAATATATGCTGTATAAGATTTCTGCTTCCTAGGTGAGTTAACTCTGAGTCATGTGACGTTTAATCAAAAAGCTTGTTTCCCGACATGTCTGTAAGAGTTTTCACTCCCTGCATAAGTGTCTGAGAAAACTGGTTTTGTTTGGTATATGGCACAAACGCATCTGGCTGACATTTCATGTTCACATATTTGCTATGGTTTAAAAGAAAATTGGGCTTTAACGCTCAGTTACACACAACAACAGCAGCAAAGTGTTCTCAGAGTGCATGGATTAAATATTTAGACGCTTCAGTTTATCTGCTTGAGTGAAAAAAGCTTTGTGGCATCACAAGCTGGGTTTCATCCTCCCAGAGCGTCACACAGTGTGAATATCGATAGTCTGCAGAACATTCCTTAATGTAGAGGTATGGACAGGACGTTCTCTCACCTGCTCACAGTGTTTTTCTTTGTACACGACTTTTATATGCATACATCATTATGTTCCATAACCTGAAATATAGAGCTGCATAGGTGCGATTTGATTAAAATTAATCGAATGTAATAAATGATTTAATGCGATTTAAGTATCACGATTTTATAAATATCCCGATTCAATATGACGTTTTACCTGAGCAGCACGTATCTTTGCCATGCACCATAATTATTATTTCACAACAAAATATAGCAAATAATTTACTCTTACCACATGGGTTGAAAATCTGTAAATTGTACAGTGTACCTCCTGTAGGATTATAAAGAAACACTGATGTTCTAACGCCTCAGATGCCTCCAAAGGCTCAAAACTCAGCTTGACAGTAAATGCGCGGGTTGAGTGGCGGCGATGGCGTGGCATATAACGTGGGCATGATAACGTAGGCATGAGGCTTCTGTTGTTGCACACGATTTTCAACTAATTAGCTCTCAGAGTGTTTTGAGACTAGTGTAAGCGTGTGTAATGAGTGGATTTGAGACTAATTCGCTCAAAAGGTTTGGAGAAAAAGGCTTTTCATTTGTGCCATTTTTGATAAAGTAAAAAAACTTTTTGGTTACGCTACTTGGAAGCTTCTGCGCTCGGTACAGAACAGTTCACATCTAAGGCTGAACAGCCAATACGTTTTGGGACACCTTCTATGAATATTGCATTTCTAAATATTGTTAAAGATGATGATATTTATAATATTTATTATTATTAGTAGCAGCAGTAGTAGTCGGGCACTCTCATGGCACCCCTGGTACTGTTGTTGTAATTTTCAAAGTGCAAAAACAGATTAATGTGGGTTGTACAAGCTCCCACCGGGAATACCGCTATATTATTTTTTTAAGTAATCTAACTGACTGTTTTCCTAAAATTCCTGTTTTTCCAAAAGTACAGCCAGCTCCTATGAGCGCAGTGGAACCCATGCCGAAGCACTTTGTCTGATTACTCTTAGCTTCAGTGTTTTTGGTCCAATTCGAAAACAAGAAATGTCATGGCAATGAGCTCGAAAAGCTCTTTTACAATAATATTCATGTCAATTAAAAATAATTAATCCCTTCAAAAATGACCCACAAATCACTGCAGAAATCACTCCTTAGATTTTACAGGTGGTTTGTAGAATGGACACACACTGAAAACACTTTTGGACCAAATTTGAAATACACACATGAAGCTTGACTTCACACAAGCTTAAAACCTCTTGACTTAAATAATCCAGGAACTAAAAATCTAGACCTACGGTTGTTTATAAGTAAAAGAATCACAGGAGTGCCGTTGGCTTTGAACTTAAAGCTCTCTGTACCTTTGAGATTTATGTGCAATGGGGAGGGGCAGCCACGCCCCCTCGGTAGACACAAACATGCACGCGCGTATGCATACATGCATGCGCGCACGCACACACACTCTCTCTTCTTCTCTCTTTCTCTCTGCGCCTGATATTACAGGCAGTATATACAGACTCATGTTTGTAACCGTTTTCACCGTTTTGCCCAGGTGCACCATTCTTCACAAATATTCGCAATATTATCACAGATAAATCTAAAATATGATGTTATTAGAAGCTTGTATTGCCGCTCACCAGAGAAGGTTTAGATCCTATAGTTTAAAGCTCTGGTGAGATCTTTGGTCACAGAAGAGGCAGTTGTTCCTGTTTCTTCTTAAAGGACACTGGACGGAGTGCTCCTATACTGATGGGCCTCATCAGCCTCATTAAACCACAACAGACCATGTTTAATTACACCTCCAACTGGGAATCTAAAGTGATTTTAGACATCACGTGTAACAGAGTGCCCATTTTAGTGCTTTTTACAGTTCTGGATGCAAAGATGCTGATTGCTGTGGTTTAGTGAGTTTAGAGTGTATGGAGTGCGGCTGAGTGCTGCTCTGACTACAGGTGTGATTCTGTATTTTACACACCCAAACAAAAGCTGTACAATAGAACAGCATGACCCAAGTATAAAAAATTTTGTTAGCATTCTATTTTGTCTCATCTTACAGCACAAGACCGATTCTTTATTAACTACACAAAACTGTTTATATTGAAAGGGGTTACTTGCACTTTCATCCTTTAATGCTAATGGAGCTGTTATATAAATGCCTTAGTGCCCCCGTGCCCTTTTATTGGAAAATTTTAACATTTTAAACATTGAACAGCATTAAAAATGAAGCAAGCCTTCTAAGTGGCGGGACAGAAAAGCATGCACCCTGAATCATAGATTTAAATCTCAACAATACTACATCCATCTGTAGGTACAGTAAAAGTTGGAGTTCTTTTATCTTTTCCCCCTTGTCAATCACAGCAACACCACCAACCCATGAGCAAACAGTATGAGTGTGTGTGTCTACGGATGAGGGCAGACATCAGTGACTGGCTTCACAGGTCTCAGAGGAAGCACATGGTCCAATACCTTCCCTGCTTGTTAGCTCCCCAATGGAGGGATTAATAGATCACCAGATTAAGGAGGGTTAAAAAAGAGACTTGTTTGGGCTAAAGAACACAATAAAGAACACAATAAAGAAAACTCTTTGAACGAGAAGGTGTGTCCAAACCTTTGGTCTGTACAGTGTATATGTGTGTATATGTATGTGTATACACATATATACATATATACACACACACCTTTAAAAGCTATACGCATCCAACATATTTAGAACATGGTGGGTTTATAAGAAAAGAACATGATTTCTTTCTATTATCATGTGAAAATGTATTAAATAATAGACTTTGTTATTGAACTTATGTATGTATGAACTGTACATTTAACCAGACAGACAGCCCGTGTTTAGTGTGAGCCATTAATGGGCTATTATTTCAGCCCAACTCCCATCAGCCTTGCTTTCTTTCATCCCTCCAACTACATGTCATAGCTGCTTATCTACTTTTTGCTCTCTCTCTCTCTCTCTCTCTCTCTCCATGTCTGAAGTGTGTGAGCGCTCATTGCACTCAGCCATGCACCATAGCTCTTTATATCTCTATCATGCGTTCTCTGTGTGAGTGCTTTGTGCCTTCGTTTAAGTCTGTCAGATATATTTGATGTGATGTTGCATTGGATGATGGGGTTGATGCACATTCCTTACATTCCCCGATACGTTTGAGTGCAACATCTGAGCCCTCAGCTTAACTCTGATTTACAGCATCACGTGTCACTCTTGGTATGCTAGAAGGACTGCTACACCACGTTTAGATGAGTGCATTTTATACTTTGTCTCCAGCTTTCCTGCAGGTCTCTGAAACCGTTAAAGACTCTGAAGCTTTCATCTGGCACCAGAACACAAGATTAATATCTTCGCACCAGTTTGTGTATTTTCTAAAGCTCTCTGTTAGTATTTCATTAGGACTGTGTCCCGTCCTTCGCAGTGGTGTTGTAGCAAATCTTGCAGTTTCATAATTTAAATAAATGTATTTTTTGTATGCACACCACACAGCATAACATATCTGATAATTTGTACCATTTTTAATGTTTCAGATAATCACCGTCATGATCTGTAGAAAAAATATGGTTTGATCAGTTGTGCTTTTTTTGGTCCTCAGTCTAACATGCATGCAAATAAAATACTTGTGTTTACAGTTCATATTTCAAGAATGTGAGATTTGTACAGGGTTGAATGACAAAACATTTTGTGCCCTAACTTTTAAAGAAGCAAAATCTCATTGAGAAATGTTATGAGAGTGGAAAAGAACAAAATAAAGTAAAAATCCAACCTGATACCAATTCTGCATTTAGTGCCAGTATTGTCGTCCCATGTTGAACTTGTTATATGGCTGTTTTATCATCTGCTGCGGTGCACTTGTTTTTTCCTTTTGGCAGGTGCACCATTTTAGCCTGCTTCCATCTGATAATAACCTTTTACTAGCTCATAAAACTCCATACTAAGCTGTCAAGATCAACTACACCATTAAGACCTGAACTGGGGAATAATTACAGGCACTTTTAATACATCTGCTGTAAAGAGACAGGAGTCCAACGCCTCAACTCCACTTTCAAACGCACAGGTACACCATCACCTAAATTAATGTCATGATTAATCTGAATGACCATCATCACAGGCCGGTCTGCTTTCAGGTGTTAGGTAGCAAGACTAAATATCCAAAACAAATTGGCCGTCTTGCTGCACGGTCATTTTACTCTCTGATTCACTGGCTGGAAGCACACTGTGAATGCTCCACTCACTCATGCTGTGCCGACGCAAGGAAAGAAGTCCATGCAGTTGTTTGCTTTCCATCATATTGAGTGGAATGCATAGAGAAGAAAGTCCCATACAATGCATCATTGACCAGCCGATGTCAATGGGGTCAATAAAAGGCTATCTAAGAACCTTTCCATTTATTCTGCCTGTCAGTGGCACGAACACTTGGCGGTCTGAGCCTGTGAGTCTCCACACAGACCGGCGGGATATTTTCTTGGCTTTTGTTTATTGATTGGGAACTACTAAGGTGAATGAGGGAAATTTGAACAGCTTACACATGGGTACCCTGAGAGCCAGATCATGTTCTGGACAGAGAAACAGAGAGAGAGAGAGAGAGAAAGTGGTATTTGAGTGGGTTCTGTTGACCCTCTAACCACTCGGTGAACTTCAGAGATCATGATGAGGGATTTGCTCTTTACAAGAATCCAAAGAAGGCAGCGGCGCCACAGCGACCACCATGTGCTCAAAGACGCCCCGAGGACACATCAGGCCTTTGACATTTTGGATACCACATAGCTGCTTTCCTACATGCTCCCTCACCAGTTAGCAGTTGTTACAACCCACAAAGAGAAATGAAACTCCACCAAGAGCCGAGGACTGGTATGATACAGTAAAAAAAAAAAAAAACTAAAGAACATGTATTTTTATTACCTTTTTTGAGGATAGACTAAGGCATAATAACAGGTCACTTTTTGAATTTTACACACACAGGAAGAAGACGAAAGCCTATATTATATCAGTTCCACGGAGTTTAATTTTAAGCAGAATTTTAGTAATAAAAAAAAGGAACAAATGTGTGTTATCTCTCTGTGCAGTGCAAGCAGGATAGAGAAAACACTGGTGCATTAAGAACCGCTCCTAAGCATGTGTGAAGTGGAATATTGCAAACAGTAATCATCCTGTCTTCAGTGTGTGCCTGAATTCAATTGTATTTAATGACCTTGTGATTTGTGTGCGAGTGGGAAGCAGCACCTAACTGTGTGTGACTGCTGTGCGTCTTCTGTTTTTCACACAAATGCAATAATGCAGAGTAGGTGGCTCTACAGACAGAGAGAATCCCAGCTGAATTCCGAACCGTGAGACGATCTGATCCGCAGCCTGATCTGATAAAAGACCCTCTTGATAGTTTAATTTAGATATTAACAGGCAGCTTTAGCGCTGGAGGAAAGTCAGTGTTGGCTTCTTCTTCATGCACCCAATTACCATCCTCACTAACGGCGTAATCTTCAAAACCACATGCTGCCTCTGGATGTATCCTGAGGGGAAGCGCTGGGAGTATTTTCCACTATTTTCTTCTTAGATTATTCCTCTCTTTCTTCTCGTCTTACAAGTTTCTTCACTTTCATTTGTTTGACATGTATATTTATAGAGAAAATGCCTTGAGAAATCATTCTGGATCCTTTTACACTGAGGCAGAAGGAATTCGTTTAGTGCTGATACTCTAGATACTTGTTTGGAATAGATAGTAAACTTGTGCTCTAAAGTCACATGGCCCGAGAGTGCTTTTTTTTCCTCCGCTTCAGCTACAGGACAATGAAACGGAAACGCCACAATAATTCATTAGTATGGTGTAGGGCCTCCTTTTGCGGCCACTACAGCATCAGTTTGTCTTGGGAATGACAGATACAAGTCCTGCGCAGTGGTCAGAGGGATTTTGAGACATTCTTCTTGCAGAATAGTGGCCAGGTCTCTACGTGATGCTGGTGGAGACAAACGTTTCTTGACTCGCTCCTCCAAAACAACTCAAAGTGGCTCAATAATATTTAGATCTGGTGACTGTGCAGGCCATGGGAGATGTTCAGCTTCACTTTCATGTTCATCAAACCACTCTGCCACCAGTCTTGCTTTGTGTGTTGGTGCATTATCATCCTGATACACTGCACTGCCTTCAGGATACAATGTTTGAATCATTGGGTGCACATGGCATGACAAACAGTTTTTGGTGGAAACAGGAGAGTTGAGGTGCACATTTAATTCTGCAGTGAGTTGAGCAGCTGTGGTTTTATGATTCTTGGCTACAATCCAGGTTAGCACTCGGACATCCCTTTCAGACAGCTTCCTCTTGCGTCCACAGTTACTCCTGTTGGATGTGGTTCGTCCTTCTTGGTGTTATGCTGACATTATTCTAGATACCGTGGCTTTTGATGCATCACAAAGACTTGCTGTCTTGGTCACAGATGCGCCAGCGAAACAAGCACCAACAATTTGTCCTCTTTTGCGCTCTAATGTGTTACCCATAATGTTGAGTGCATTGCAATATTTTAAGCAAAACTGTGCTATTACTCTGCTAATTAAACCTTCACACTCTGCTCTTACTGGTGGAATGTGCAATCAATGAAGACGGGCCACCAGGTTGGTCAAATTTAGCCATGAAACCTCCAACACTAAATTGGCCAGTGTTTCAGTTTCATTGTCCAACCCCTGTATATTTTTTACACAGAATTAATCACACTGCTTAGAAATCACGTAGGAGAAGTGCTGGTTAGTGTTCAGTGAGTGAACTTGTGCACTTTCAGCTCCTTAGTGGCGACGTGGTGACACTGTGACCTCGCACTTCCAGGCTATAGGGTTCGATTCCCACCATGGTCCTATGTGTATGGGGTTTGCATGTTCTTTCTGTGCTTGGTTTCGTCCAGGTACTCTGGTTTCCTTCCACATTCCGATTAGTATTGAATGCAGATTAGTTTAATTGGCATTCCCAGTTTGCCTATAGTATGTGTTTGTGTGCGCCTGTGCGCTCGGCGATGGATTTGCACTTTGTCCAGGGTGTACCTCGCCTCATGCCCCAAGTCTGCGCTTCCTCTGTGACCCTGTGCATAGGATAAGCAATATGGAAGATGAAGATGATATCTCATAACTCTAACAGTGCTGCTTTATCAAAAAAAAAAAAAAAAAGGTGTTGAGAACTTTTAACGTCTTCTGTATGGAATGATGCTTAATTGTGTGAAGCTGTGAAAGTACATTAGGCGTGTTTATGAGCTCATTAATTGGAGTATAAATATTACAGAAGTGTCTTTGATTAATTGATTCTGTAAAATGTCTTTAGCTGTGAAACAAGAGACCTCGGATGTCGTATTTCTATTCTGCATGATTGAAGAAAGAGAAGAGAGAGTGATGGGGAGCTCAGATTTAGCCTGGGAACTACTCAATATCAAGATCAATATCAATCAAGCGCTCTCCTTTAACATCTTGTGAATCAGTGGCGAGTGGATCCTTATCTTATGCTAGTCTTCTTCTTTATTTTTTTTTTGTGTGCATTATTTTTTTTTATCTCTATTTAGTTTAAAAATAAAAAATTCTCTCAAGAGCATATTGCGACCATTTATCATGAGCTCAGTATGTCATCACATCACCCAGCTTTAATCATACATAATTTAAACAGGAGACAATATGTAGGTATTTTGACTTTCTTCAGGATTCTAAGCTCCTTCCTCCATTGTTTTTTTTTTCTGTATGTGAGCCTGTAGTAGTGTGCAGTTGTGTAAGTGGGCCTGATGGAGTGCTTGGTGAAGAGGTCACAGTTGCGAACTAGTCCTGTATTCTGAGCTGTAGTTTTTCAGCCTGCTACAACTCCAAGCTCCGCTGACCTTCTGCTCCAGCTCTTCATTCTGCAGCCATGCACTTTGTTCCAGAGCTTTGTGCTGAAATTGACTCAGCAGGCATCGTTTCTCCCACATATGCTGGACTGAATCAGTGATGTGTATTGTACTGCAGCACACCTCCTATTAGGGTGAGAACATGAGCAAGTACCGCAACACACAAACTGCCGTCACCAAGCATTGCACTGCTGTCGAGGTAGGTTTTGTCATCAGTACAGTATTGTTTAGGGTCCCTCCTACTTGTAACCTCATTCCAGCGTTCATATCCACTTACTCCCACACCACAGTCACACACACACTTCATTACAGTGATCCAGGCTTCACTGAATGCACCTCCCTCGTAACTGAAGGAATGAAGGTGGTTATTATCAGAGCAGCTTGTACTTCTTAAAGCGAAATGATGCAGTGTGCTTACTGTCCACTGCATCTTCATTAACCTGATGCTTGTAAGTGACAAGTGAATAAACATTGAGGGAATGTTCAAGGCTGCACTCTTAGTTTGCTACTGTAATAAATACTATGTCAAAACAGAAATAAAATGGCTGGTGTGAAGACAAAATGTTTAGTTTAGTGGTTTTAATTACTGTCTGTCTCTTTAATTAATTGTCTCAGCATTACAGAACCTTTATTGTGCGCATAAATGTGACTCATCTTGAAAGAAGAGGCAACAGAGGGTACTTTCAATTGTCAAAGAATATATAAATTATTAGGGCTGGGAATCACCAGAGACCTCCCCATACGATATCATGATTTTAGAAACGTCCATATTTGATTACTTTTTTTTTTTTTTTTTTAGATTTTGTTACAATTCATTCCATGATTCTATGAATGAATGAATTGATTCAATTCATTATTCAAACTTAACAAAATAATTTCTCCTACTACACAGGATGCTGTTCTATGACTAGTTTAGAGTGCACCACCTGCAAACGTATATAAATTCAATATATATTAAAGAAAATTAATAAAAATTTTCCACATCACTAATAATTTTTTTAATGGACCACTTTCCAGTTTAGCACCCCTAGTAGAGGTTAGGATAATATACGAGTATCTATAAATGTTAGCCATTCAGCCGCTCCCATCGAATTGTTGCCACAGAGGACCATCCGATCTGCACAACAACTTTGACATAAGTTTTACACCGGATGCTCGTCCTGACACAAGCCTCACATTATATCTGGGCTTGGGACTGGCACTGCATCCAGTGGCTGGGGTTTGGGCATTGGGTGGGAATCGAACCCGGGTTTGGCAGGCAGGAGACCTACCACTGAGCCACTAGTGCCCCATCATGTGAATATCTATAAATAAGGCGTGTAACTGTGTCATTCTTAATTCTGTCGACACTGGAACAGTGTGATTTATTTGATTACGCAATTTAGTTATATTTTTTCACAATTATTAGGTTCATTTGCAAGCTGCTTGCATCTCCTACAAATAATTGCATTTAAAGTATCTCTTTAAGTTTTTCTCTTTTTGAGTTTGGTGCGGTTGACGCGAGACCACCACCTACTGGACTGGAGTGTGGAGCGTAAGGTTGGGAGGCAAAAAGATTTTCGCTGTGTATGTGCTTATGAACATAAAATTTTAACAATCAACAACACAAGTTACACACTATCTCAATGCATATAAGACACATTTTTAGTAGTTTTTAGTACAGTACTTTAAAACCTGTAAGAAGTGTTTCTGCTTGAGGAAATAAACAGTAAACAGTATTAAATTAAATTGACTTGAAGAAATTGGATTGTCCAAACATTGAATCGAATTGATAGTGTATCTATGATTCACAGCCCTAACTCCCACAAGATATGCAAAATGACAAACAAACCATTGAGAGGGCAAGAAGTCTCTCTCTCTCTCTCTCTCTCTCTCTTTTTTTTTATTTTTTATTTATTTTTTATTTTTTTTATTTTTTTGCTACAGCGGAAGCAGCAGTGGGTAATTTACATATTTACCATGACTCTGGGATAAAATACTGCTTGGTGACGTGTTAACAGAGAGGCTGTGGCTGTTAATCAATGACAACGGTGGTCCTTATAATTCTTATTCTTAAATTGTGGTGCATATTTGCAAAACAGGAAAAATAATCAGTTCAGTAGCTTTCAGACTTGGAGCTTAGTGTTGGAGACCAAATGCTAATAACGATTATACTACATCATGTCATTGCATTTTAAATAATACCGTGGAACTCATTTTTGAATGGTACTTGGAAAACTGAATTTTCAGGAATATTGATTCATGCCTGCTACATTAACTGAGATTGGAGTAAGAAAATAGTCCAAACCCTCAGGCTAGCCTTACCCTTCTAGCTAAACTGTTTCACAGCTTGGGAACGATAGCTGTAAATACCACAACAAGGATAAGTTGTCTGGCTCTTATTCACTAGGTAGCTAGATAAAAAGAGAACAAATAAAAAACATGTTTTTTTTTTAAGGCTAACACATTACCCTGGAATTTCTTTTTTTTTTTCCTCCTTTATAATTGGAAATCAGATATTTCGCTTGCTGGCTCCGATCCACGCATGATTAAGTGTGCTGGGCATTTGGAGGTTGTTTACCCCGTACCTACTCTCAAAATCTCAGTGGCTTCCTAACACAGCGATAGGAGCCGTACCTTGTTTCTTCCTAACTATGAACCACAATGATGTATTAGTTGGAGAAATGCGTCACATTCCCCCTGAGCTCAGCCTCCATCTCCTCTATCTACATGTGGAAGCACTCCAGGCAAATTGATCCTGTAATTCACCAAAGAAGTCCAGCTGCCCCTTGTTAAAATCTTTTCACCGTCCTCTCAAGTACAGACCATCAGCGGGAAAATGCGCACTCATCCTCTAGATATAAAAGGACTTTCAGAATGGCCATTTCAATAGTCTGTAAGGTCTCAGGATGTGAAATCGTGATTTAGAATACTGCTTTTGAAGCCAGAAATAATAATTAAAGGTGATGGTCTCTAAGACTTTTCCCGGTTTGACTCCGAGGACATTTTTGCTGTCTATGATGAGCCATGTTTAATGGTAATAAGGGAGTTTTTTTTTTTTTTTGTCCCAGTTTAAGACATGAACCTTAGTAATAAATGCAGCCACTTAGTGTATGTTTATATATGTTTATTCTGGATTTTAATGAAGCGTGGTCACGGCATAAAGGCTCTGAGCATGCCAGTGTTTATTCAGGTGGGACGGGGCATGTGCTTATACTGTGTTCGACTTGGCTTGTAAGTGGTAATTTGCAGATTTTAGTGCCGTCATTTTCCACCACCGCGCATTCTTACTTGAGTTTCATTTTTCCTTTTTCTAGCAACAAGCTAGCCAGCTAACTGAGAAGTGATGTATTTCCCTAAAGACTCAGTTCAAGAGTTTATACCCAAGATCGATCATCTTACCTTTAAGCTGTAGCTAATAACTTTTACTTTTCGACACCTTTATACTATAATGATTTAGAATCACACAACACAGGTTCCCTAGTCTGATTCTTTTCAAGGTTTTCTTCCTCATGGTGTTTCATGGAGCTTTTGTATTGCCTTGGTTAAGTCTTACCTTCTCGTGATGTATTTAAATGTCAACCTGGATTTCTGTAAAACTGCTTAAACTGGACTTTAAGAGATTGTGAATGCATCACCATCACACCTATGTCTTCCCTAAAAAATTTGGTAGCATACACAGATGAGACAAACCCATGATTAGAATAACATTTATTATCAAATGTATATACCAGTAATCTGTGGGTCATGGGCACCCAAGGCTCATCTATGCCCACATGTACCAAAGGTTAACCAGTCTGGTCTGATCCCACAGAGAAGCCAATGCATCAGATATTGCTGAAAAAAGCACTACATCACAGCCTGCTGCGTATGGGGCTTAGCAGGCAAATAGTTCAAGGTTGTTGATCTGGCCTCCAAACTCCCCAGACCTAATTCTGACCTAGTGTCCATGCATGCCCACCCTTCGACCCACAGCATCCAAAGGATCGTCTACTAATATGCCAGTGCTAGACAGCACAGCACCCCTACAGAGGTCATGTGGAGACATGCCGCGAGGGGCCAGAGCTGTCCCAGTGGCACATAATGTTGGGCTTCATGTTTTGCATATTAATGTTATGGCAGATCTGTGTGTATTTGATTTCTTTGTATGCTTGTAGCTTTATAATTTCTCTTCACTAGACCTAAGTGGACAAAACCTGTTCCAGAAAGACAGTCCCCATGTGCACAAAGAGAGCTCAATGAAGTCATTCCTAACAAGGTTTGCAGAGTCATAGAACTCGAGAGCTGAATCCAAACCCAGCTGAACACCTTTGGGCTGAATCACAAAACCAACTGGCCCTCAGTCTTTCAAATTTTACAGTTTGTTATTCCATTTAAACAATAATTATATTTCATAATTGTTTTAGCAGGTTTTTCAAAATGCCCAAGAGCACACACTGTAAATGTAATCTCCGGGATCCTCAGCATACAGATTGAAAGAATGTGAAAGAGCTGATTTGCACGTGTCCCTCCGTGTGGTCAGTACTATGCTACGCGATAATGAACAGCGAACCATAATATGTCACAGGTGAAGTTTAAGTTTGGTCATTGCTGCTTTGCATTTTGCTCAATAGAATGAATGGAGGAATGGAAATAAAGTTTGAAGCATGGACTCTTTGTACTGGTTCTGTGTCTGGCTTCCATATGTTCTCTGCAGTGGTGTGGGGGAAAAGATACTTGATCAGCTCCGGACCAGGTGGCATTCAGATCTAGCCTTGCTCGGAGTAGAACAGGGTGATACTAACACAGTGTCAAGTGGAATAAGTCAAGGGCGCTTTCTGCCGATGTGATAATATATATTCCCACTATATATAATAGATCAAGATAGATTTTGATTGCTAAGATTAAGAAGCAAATGAGCCTCGACATTCATAGTAGCTCCGAAGGCCAACCCTTTTACACAATGTCAAGTTCTTGCTAAGAATAAATGAAGTGCTCTATTTGTACAAAGCAGCAGCGTACAAGGCTTCATTCTGCATATTCGGCCGTGTTGATTTGCAAGAGCAGCTCGTGGGGAAAGGCTTCCAGCTGCTGTTTTGCATACCTGTATTTTTCAGGGCTGTCTCCGAGTGCACCAGTGTGACTCTCTCTACCTACCTGTGCAGTATTTGCTGTCTCCTCTTGCAGTGCAGATACAACTGCAGTGTATTTACACGAGGAAATGAGAGCTAGCAAGTGCCAGCCTGGTCCTCGGTTTTCCAGTTTGTCCGTGGCTGCGTGACTGGGGTAGTTCTGTCCTGCTTGAGGCTTTAGATTGAGAAGTAGTAACCATGGTGCTTACGGGGCTTAGTCCAGATACCCTCAGATCTCGATCCTGGCTGAGGAACAGACACGGTTCAGCACATGTGGATTCTCATAACGGAAAGAGAAGGTGGGCAAGATCTCTTTGTACTCTTTCCTAGAAAAGGTGATCTTTTATTTTGAGTAGTTCTGTTTTACTAGTGAAAGTGTTCTGTCTGTGTGTGGGTATGAGGAATCTCACAGCTGGATTTCACTTCAACCTGATAGAAATATAAGATTAGTTCCTGATCCATCTTCATTTAAGTATTTATTTCATTTTATTCCTACATCATAAGTTTGTACAGCAGAACAATTTGGTGCTTTGAAAACCAACAACAAATTTAATCTTTTTAAAAAAAAAAAAAAAAAAAAGATTAAATTTGTTGTTGGTTTTCAAAGCACACACACACAAAAAAAAAAAAAAAAATTCAAAATGCATGATGCTGTCTCTGCTTGGCGAGACTCCAGCTTATGAATTTTATTTGTACCTGTGTATAATACTGCTCCAAATGTTTTTTTGTTTTTTTTTTTCTTTGCAGGCCAGCCTGGCAGGGTAGTTTCAGTGTGCACAGATTACTGTTTCATATGTAGCATTAACAAGAGTACCATGCTGATGGCTGACCTTCTCAGCGCTGGTATTGTGTGAAATCAAAACACACTGCTGTTGTCCTGTGCGGCAAGCATCCTCATGTCTTCCCCTTCACTGCTTAGTGGGCGTGTAATCAGAGCTGGTTATGTTTCTTACCAGAGGATTTGGCTGGCTGTGTCTAAATGATTTGAAATCAAGAACATCAAGAGTGAGTTCTTAATACGAACTAATGGTTGATTTGTACTACTGTATCTTAAAGGGAGCGTCTTGTATTTTTCCAAGGTTGTGTTAAATCAAAATCGAGGTACGTATAAGTACATTACAGTATTTCTTGGTCAAGTTTTTCTTCTCTGCACACCGACTGGTTGTCAACCAGAACGCAAGTACAATGTAAGTAACCGGGGTCAAATTCCACAATCATCGTTCCATGCAAAAATACATTCCGAAGTTCAGCTGAGACTCACGTGAGGAATTTGTAGTCCCTCTGAGCTAAACAGAGTTTGTGTCTTTCAAAGTTATGGTGTATTGTATAAGTTTATTGTTAAATTTGCCTCTTTTCTTTCCCCAGAACAGAGGCAGTTTCTGAGGCAGTATAGCACCATGTGGTACTGGCTCTACAACTGAATGAATAAAAAAGTTGTGTCTCAAATTGTATACTAATATTGTGCTACTGTGGTCTGTTACTCAGTAGATTAATGTGTTTCTTCTTACGTTTCCTCACACTTTTCTTGTACGTTTCCTCACACAATGGTAAAAAAAAAAATCTAACCAACTAGAGGTTTAATGACAACTTGCCACTCAGTACCTGGCTAATGTTTACTGAGGACTAGCAGTAGTGAAGAGCAGGGACATCTGAAGTAAACTGAAATGGATGTGACCTTTTGGAAAATCTGAATTATCACAGCCAAGATTGAGAGACAGAAGCTTAAAAAAGAGAGAGAGAGCAGAACAGATGCACAAAATGGTTAACCTGAGTAACCGCGTGTTGAGGAGTGACCTGCGCCGCTATAAGTACCTGTCAAAGACATGAGGGTTTCTTAAAGATGGAAATGTACAAGCTTATGATTAAGAGTTTCAGTGAATTCAAGATGTACAATTATGATTTTCAGCGGTCTCCTTGTTGAAAATGTCATTTATATTCTCCATCAGAGCGGCTTGTCCTTGATAATCTAAATGCTGAAGGGACCTCAACATAATAATATGAATATTGTTCCCACCAGCAGCACCTCTCTTGTGAATAAAGTTTAAAAGGGTTATAAAAGCAGTTACATTATGAAAGCAACAGCTTTTATTTTCCTTCCGATCTTTAACTTTTCCACCATCGTTTGTTTTCCGGGGTAGAAGTCATCCGAGTGGTCCCGTAACCTGATACTAGGTTATTGCACAGTTCCATAAGGCACGTGGAACTGTTCTTTACTACTCAAGGCCAGATATTGTTGCAGATGCACTATACCAAAGTGCTGTTGTGTGTTAGGGAGTAAACCCGTGGCTTAATTATTGATGATGACAAACCCTCTACTTCTGTCGGCAGTAATGTGGTGCTGGAGTCTCTTTACCTTCCATCTTTCTGCGCAGAAGCGAGCGGAAATGCGATGCTGGGACAGAATGCGTGGGGGTGGGGCGGGGACGCTGAGACTGACTCGCAGAAGCTGTTGTTGTAGGACGTCAAATTTGTTATATACAGATGTTACGAAAGGCTTGGCATGTCATTAGCATCGCTAAACATCATGCTATGCGGCGTTTCCCCTCTCCCACTGCGCAGTCGGTGTGTAGCTGTCAGTTTCAGCATATTGCAGCAGACATGATCTCTCTGTTCTGAGCTTTAGAGCATGGAGGCTTTAATGTATGTCATGGTGCGTGTGTGTGAGAGAGAGAGAGAGAGTTTCTCCATGTTTTTTTAATCACGCTTCCTCATTGGCTCTTTGTACCTCATTAATGTTATACATGAGTATTTGTTAGGGAAGTTTGGGATCAGAGGTGTATTGTGTAATCCTGTGTAGATGTGAGTTTTAATAAGCACAAGCACCTTTTTTTGAGAGTGCCGAGTGAGATGAATAATTCAAGACGGTTCCTTTGTTGGAGACCAGAGCCAGGTGTGTGGTGTGCGTGTGTGTAGGCTGAAGCCCCTCAGTTTCCTGTTCTGCCAACCTCGTATGCTGCTTGTTTCTGCCTCCTACACTTGTGTTGGCAGAAGAGGTGATAATGAAATGCCTGGTGTGTCCAAAGTAAGAGTCCTGTCTCAAGGCTTGCCATGTTCAATTTTATTTGTATAGCACTTTTTAACAATAGTCACAAAGCAGCGTTAAAGAAACCTGGATGTTGATTTAGATTTCCGAGCCAGAGGCGACATGGAGGGAGCAACCTACCCAAGAAGGAAGCAGACGGAAAAGAGAACTCGTTATTTCAGTCGGCTGACACCAGATAGTGCGGATATAAGTCATTACACTTCCACAACTCTATACTACAAAGAGAAATACTACCAAGTCTATGTGTTGGAGTGGTGGAGTGAGCACAGAACAGTCCTTATGATTATATAACCAGTCCCTGTAGGTCTACAGTGCCCATGTGAAAGTGTCCACTCTAGTAACAGCCAGTCTTCGTTTTGGGAAGTGCAGATATTTTGGGTTGTGTTGTGAGCCGGCCATGACTTCGCACAGTTTTGTTTCTCCATACTATGATTGACTGTCAGTCTTGTCCCGCTGGTAGAGCACATCAGAGCCGCCTAACTCTCCTGAGTGGGTGAGGTACAGCAATTATTTGCCTAGTGCAGAGCTGTGAATTTGGTTTCTCTGCTCATCAGATCGTCAGTGTAAGCTGTGTTTTGAGATGTGTTTACACCGGTTCCAATTCAACCAAAATGGATGTTTAGGTTTATGTCGTGCCTCTAAAACAATTAGGGCTAGGCATCACCAAGGATCACCCAATACGATATTATCACGATTAATAGGTGGCGATTGAATTTGTATTGCGATTCTGCTGGTATCACAATTTTATAAATATCCCTGATTTTCACATTTTGATTGAATTTTAAACAAACCTAATACTGTAATTTCCTCCTTCCAGACAAGGTGCTGTGCAAATGTGTGAGTAGTTTAGAGTGCACCATCTGTAGGATTATAGAGGAACTGTAACATTTCACCGTTATACATGTCAAAGTAGACATGTATAAATTAAAAAATAAATACAAAATATATATAAATTATTTGAGGCACATCACGATATGTAACTGAATTGATTTGCCACCCCCCCCCTTCCCACTATCTACAAACTGTTCAAACTGTTTCTGTCTTTTAGCAAGTGTGTTCCCTAAGCATGTTTGCTGTTGATGCACGTTTCCTGTGCTGCAGTTTGATGTTTACCTTTCCTCCATAATGCCCCTGGTTGCATCTTGTTTGCAAGCTATTTTAGTAATCTACATCATTTTGGGCAGCACGAGGCACAGAGAGTAGTGTTGTTGCCTCTCGGCTTCAGGGCTGCTTCCTGAGCTCGGGTTACTCTCTGTGTGGGGTTTCACATCTTTTCCTCATTTCCGTGCGGGCTTATTTCTCTTCCCAAAAATATGCTGGCGAACTGGGCAAGCTAAATTTCCCCTGTTGGTGAATGAGGGTGTGAGCGTGTGGGATGCCCGATGCCTTCCTCATTTCTCACGGCATGACCAAACTGAGACATATGGGCTAATTTTAGTATTAAGAGAAACAAGGAAGTATGTTTTACAGAAAGGGTTTAGACCAGTACTGAGGAACCTCTTCATGATTCTTTGGAGCTTGCGCCGCTGGAGGTTTATCTGATATTATTATTGGATGTTTTTCCGAACATGTACAGTAAATGGTTTGGAAGTCACCTGGCTGTAGGACAGTTCCTGCAGAAAATCCTTTCAGCAAAGCTTGTGATCTATTCCCACTTGTATGGCATTTCTAATGATCTGCCACAGCACTCAAGACCCTGACCCTGTCTGATTTTCCCCCTGTCCTTGATCTGTGCCTTGTATAATGTGTCCTACTGCCAGTGTAGGCAGTAAGCGGGGATTCCACAAGTGTGTGTGTGCCGTGTGTGTGTGCCGTGTGCCGTGTGCTCTTGTAGATGAACACACCATTGCCAATGTTTGAGGTCTCAGAGTAAGCGTGATCCTCTGTAGCACTGGCTTTATCTGTTCTCTCCATTACTCAGAGCGGTGCAGGGCATGCTACACCAGAGCATTACCAGTAATCCCAGAGATCAGCTGGGCTGCTTAGGGGCACTGAGCTGGATGGGTGGGACGAACCCACTGCCTCATAGCTTTCATCACATATTCAGCAATTGGACAAAACAATGGGCTGAAGCACAGTTAAGCTCCGTTCACGTTACAGACTATATTGCTCCATTCAGATTTCTTTTGGTCAGATGGGATTTACATGCCACCGTTTTGTTCATGAGGATGGCAGGCAGTTAGTCATCTGTAGGTCCAGAAGAAGGAAGAAAGGCAGACGATTCACTTTAGCTGTTTTAACACTGCTATGAAATCCCTGCGCTGACTGAGGTTAGCGAGCAGAGAGCGTCCCACACATGACCATGTATCGGATACATATCCAGTCTAGGACCACGTAAGAAAGTAACTCACATCTGATCTGACAAACATCACATTTGTACCACAGAGTCGAGTCTCTTCAGGTTGGTAGTGAGAGCAGAGCTTTAGTGTCCAGGCTACTTGTCTTTTTCTTTTAGAGCCTCTGTATGGACATGGGGGTTGAACAAGAAAACAAAGAAAATAAATCCTACATTCTAGCGATGTGAGAAACACATGTTTTGATTTGCTATTTAGGTTTAAACAGGAAGTGTTTCTCAGTGGTGTGATCTTATTCCGACTCAGTCTACTTCCCTTCACATATCATCATGTCTGATGCTGGAGTTGTTTCTACTACAAGGATTCACTGGCATGCACAGATGAAAGATTATCTCTTCTTTCCTTAAAGTCACTCCTAATCCTCCTGCGAGCACAATACACAGAAGAAAATGAAGACGCAATCCGGTGTCGAGCAATATATCTGTACTCTCACACACCACATCTGTTATACAAGGTCTTCATCAGCGACCTGTATGCCTTTATCCATTTTATCAGGAGAGGACATGATGTACATCTACACATCCGTCCTGTACAGGGGGTTCACATACATGCATGTTTTCCCAAGTACGTATTATAACACCAAACTACATAAAGCGGCTTAACTGATTTATATCTGCTTTGATTGTTTTTATACTCTGTTGTTTAGCACGCTCGGGTTTGGACAGCTGTGAAGCTCGTCTCCTGGAGCCGTGTGTCGTCCTGCTGCTTTATTGCTGAGGGACAGAGTCACAGCTCACCTCCTCAGAGCTCTTTTCAGCCCATTATTTATGAAGTTAATAAAGGATGTTGGAAAAAGGCTTCTCGGTCAGTTCAGCGACCTCCGAGGGAAAATCAGCCGAAGGTTTTGTAGAGGTAGTCAGTGATGTATGGTCTGCAGCTTGTCCAGGAAGCTGTATTGTCGTTGGGTTTATTCTGGTTTGCAGTCCGTTTTTCAGTCTCCGAAGGAAGCTACTCTGTTCCTGATCAATCTGTTGTCCAGCTCTCATGCTGCTTGTTAAAGGATTACATTTCTTTTAAGGCCCACTTTATTTCTGTTAGATCTATTGTGTTTATCGAAATTGTGTATAGTCCTGGGTTGTATTGCCTGAAGTCGTAGAAGCGTCTCGAGATTAATCCAGATTCACTCTGCTTACTTTCATGGCTGCATCCAGTTCTCAGTGGTTTTCTTTGGAGGTGCTTTTTAGGTAAAATAAATCAATAATAATTCTGAGCTTTAAATGCACAGTTAAGGGATCGAGAGATGTTTT
>JAAGKR010003408.1:0-75190 GCA_011419295.1 Clarias macrocephalus | reverse complement strand
TGATGTATAAGAATGATGGAGAGGGGTCAGCATGGGCACCAGTCTGTGTCTATACACAGCAAGCCATGATGCGCCTTCATGCTAGCGTTAGGGTTTTCAACGAGTTCTGTGGGATCAGGCCAGACAGGAAAGCTTTCACTCCCCAAGCATGATGTCCTCCTTTAGACCACTTTAAATAGGTACTAATCACTGCATCCTGGGAGCATAATACAAGACCTCTTATTCAGGAGTTCAAGAGTTCTAATCTGGCCCTTGTCAGAGTCACTTGCTTGCTTATTTTTCCTAATACATCAATTTCGAGAAAAACTGACTTTTCCTTTGCTGCTTAATATATCCCACCCTCTGTTGCATGAAATTTTCATTTCGATTGTCAGTGGGTTTAATGTTAAGGCTGAGCATTGTAAGGCATAAAACTGACTAAACACAAAAGTTGACCAGAGACAACTGATAAAACAGGCCTTGTTTAAACAGTTAATGAGTAGAGGAAGACATTAATCTCAACAAAATCATCACAGCTATTTGACCTCTACATAACTGGCTGGCCAGAATAATAAACAGAAAACATAGTGTGTGCCATGCAAAAAAGTTTGTCCCTCCCTGTTTTTTTTTTTTTTTTTTGTGTGTGTGTGTGTGTGTGTGTGTGTGTGTGTGTGTGTGTGTGTGTGTGTGTGTGTTTGCATATTCGTCACATTTAATGATTAAAATCATGAAACAAACTACATTAACCTGAGTAAATACAAAATTCATTTTTAAATTATTATTTATTATAATTTTAATGATATTTTAGCATGCTTCACATTGTCAGACAGGTTCTATTTAAGTGATTTCTTGATTCAACAGATCTGGCAGTAATCGGTCCTGCGTGTGGCAAGCGAAATTTTACTCAGCTTTCCAAAAATCACAGTTTATTCATGATTTAGCAAGGGGGCAAATTATTATTATTATTATTATTTAATATATAGATCCAGGTAGGTTTGTACCTAAATCATCATTTAAAACCTGAATTTTGTATTTTTTCTGACATGTTTGCTTAACCAGGAAACTAGACCACTGCAATAACCAAAGTGTGTAATTTCTGAAATATTCAGTAAATTTCCTTCTTGGTTAGACTTAAATTTACTGTTGTAACAACTCCCCCAGCGCGTGCACATAACAGATCCGGGGTTACACCGGGTCATCACGAACTGTACTAGAAACTTCCATGCAAACCCGCGTGCTGCCTTCGGATTAAAATAAAACTGATAAACCTGTCAGATGTAACTGTTCAGCCGCACCCCATGTAAATGTGCCTCAAAATGCAAACACACAGAGCTCCGTGTAATGTGACGTCATCTTCACACAGCCACACGGAGCAAAAACCTACATCTTCTACTTCTTGTCCATCTTTTTTTTTCTTGATTGCGTTTGTACATAAAGAAACATAGAACTCCATTTGGTTGTTCAAGTGAACTGTAACATTAATAATCCACCAATGTATATAGTTCCACTGTATTTCTTTCATTCTCTCTCTCTCTTTTTTTTTTTACAGTACTATGGTACTTTCTGATATAGTACATGTACCACACTATGTTACATGGTATTTATTGGGTACCACAGTGGTTACAAACGTTCAGCAGGTATCTACTATGCTACTGCCATATTAACAGGTCCTTTATTGTCTCAAGTACCACTGTAATACTATGGTATATCATGGTATGTACTATCGTTTATATTATATATTTCATAAAGGGTTACTTTTATCATTACCTAAACTTAAAACCCTCTTTCAGAACGCATACAAACTCGCACAAAAGGTTGTGGCCATGGTGCGTGTAAACTCTCCTCAGAATGCTGGAGTGTAATATAATAGTGTAACACTGCCACCTGCTGGATGTTTGTATTCATACTTTTCTTGTCAGTCATTTTATACCTTCTCCATTCTAGACTTTAAAGAAGTGCAGCATTAGGCTTTAATTTGACTTCAAATAAGTGATACATTTATAATCACTTGAAAGTCTGAACGTTTAAAGAATGATCAAAATAGATATTTAGTTAAAACTATTTGTATAGCATGACAAATGCTCTCTAATAATAATTGTGATGGAATTAAATAACTCAATTTATTTTTGGTATGTTTTGTAGTTTTTATGCACATTGTTTATGATTATTTCCAAAGAATTCAGAAATTAGTACTTGACTATGGATCGTTATTATATTTGAGGAAGAAATATGGCTGATACAGAGGTTTAATATTATGCAAGCAAACAGGTAACAGATTCTGCAAAAACAAAATACTACGTGTTTTATTAAAGTAGATTTGACCTATAACATCAATTTAAAACAGGGTGATCTTTTTTTTCTTTTCTTTACAAAATACTACCAGTTGTGAAAGGCATCTCAGAACAACAACAAAAAAGACATTTAAATGTCTGCATTTTATTAATTTTGTACCTTTACAGTCCCAAAAAGCATATTATTCTGATTTCATGTTTATGTGAAAAACTACCAGTATTAAAAGCTGATAAACTGAATACATAAATAATGTATTTATTTATTGCCTTATTTCTGTAACTGCATGTTTTGGCCAATGTGGATTTTAATATATGACCCCAGCAATTGTCCATTCTGGCTGGTCAAATAAAATGTTACTACATCACAGCATTAATATACTACATTTGTATTAATGAACACTTTCCTATATGTTATGTTTTCGATAGTGTCAACTCAGTGACAGAAACAAAGATTTAAGGGCAATCATACAATGTTTGTTTTAATGTGTTGTTATTTAACAAATAAAAATATGCAATTCATTTTCCATGTAACATTTAAGTCTCTGGTGTCAGTGCTTTTTAACAGAAGGTTTTCCAAAATTTTCAAAACATCTGGCTCAGTACAAATAGAGGTTGAGTAGGGTGCAACTTTTTATACCTACTTTAATGTGTAACAAACATATCTCTTGGAAGTTCTGGAATATTCAAATAAATAGTATAAAGTATCACTTGTCCCTCGTGAATTGATTTAAATTGTAATTACAAGCAAGGGAATTCTCAAGTGACTTGCAAATCTCTGTGGCACATTTCTATTCATTATCTTCAGGAAGCAATGAAACTGCAGATGTCTTTTTGATTCTATGCCCAGCCAGACCTTGCAGGTTTTAAAAAATATAGGACATTGTACTAAATACTGATTATTGCTTAACAATTCCATTTCATAAAATGACAAATAATTGCTGGGTTGCCACTGTTGGGTCCTTGATCCTTAACCTTACACATAATACAACCCAGCCAAACAAATACTTATTGTAGTTATAAAGCTTTTTAATATATTTTTTTTAATAGTCAAAGACCAGTACAAGGTCTGAGGCCATTAGAAAAAAAGTTGTATTTTGAAATTTTTTTTTATTCAATAATTTTTAATCATACATTAGATTATTGGAAAAAAAACTTGATTACTAAATATTAAACGTTCACTTTTTATTTAAACTTTCAATTGAAGTTTCTGTTTTGTAGAATTATATAAAGTGTATATACACTGTATATTCATTATTCTCTGAAGTAAAACAGGACGTCGTAGTCGGCAGGATTCGAACCTGCGCGGGGAGACCCCAATGGATTTCTAGTCCATCGCCTTAACCACTCGGCCACGACTACCGACGAGAGCGGGGGTTTCTCATAGGGCAATAAAAATGCTTAACGTACTCACTTTCTCGATTTGTACAAGTAAATTACAGAAAATGTACACGTATTGAAATGTAGTTTATCCTTTGAAAATGACTGAACTAACATGATGTGCTGTAATTTTACAACAGAGTGAGGCATGTCGTTTAATTAGCAAAAACAACCCAGCTAGCTAGCTTTAAACGTATCTTTAGCAAATAGCTACAGTACGTCTAATAAAGACGGAGGATTGTTAATCACATACTGTAACTGAGAACGAGTCTCATTTTGAATCGTTCAGATTTCGAAAGTCAAACCACGTGTTAATCGAATTTCGAGGCCTGATTTCATTTGGCTCAGGGCCAGCTCAAGCTGCTATGGCCATGTGCTCTAAACAAAAGATTACAGAGAAAACAGCAAAACAGCAGAGATGAGAATCCAGTGCGTTACGCTAGACTGTAATATATATATATATATATATATATATATATATATATATATATTTTTTTTTTTTTTTTTTTTTTTTTAATCACTTTGGTGAGCAGAAAAAGTTCAGAAATACAATAAGTTCTGGGATCTGAAAAATAAATCACATGAGTATCATTGAATGACCCACGGAACAACTTAAGACAAGCAGGACTGTGTGCATTTTTCATTGTCCAGATATTTTGAGTAAATAGTTAATGAAGTTATTGACCATTTATAACATTTTAGGAGTTTTTATGTGATACTTGGCCTGTTTGGGAATGTGCGGGGTGATGCTCCTTCATGAATCTGTATGAGGATCATTAGTCAATACTTTATTCAGCATTTAGTGTCATCTAATGTGGTGTTGGTCTGATCTTGGTCCTACCTCCCTGTTGTACACTGACTACACAAAATGTATACATATATTTAATACACTTGCTATAGTTTAGGCTATTAAATGCATGTTGGTAAACATAGATCCCTAGGTCTTCTGAAGATTATTGCTATCTCAGATTACTGCCAATATGTTTTATCTGTTCGATAAACTGCCACTGTTTTTTTTATTATTATTATTATTATCACAGGAACACTTTGCATCAGTCTATGGACAATACAAACACCATTCTCACCTATGCATGTGTGTTGGGGGTGGCAGAAACCTAAAGGAAACCACCTCAGACACAGGATGTTACACATGCAAACCTTCACAAAGACAGTTACCCAAAGTTAAGATAAAACAAGGGTCTCAGGGCAATGTTCTTGTAATATGAATTGATATGTTATTTTATCCATCAATCTAGGAATCTCTGTAGTCCAATTAGGGTCCATGGAGGCCAATAGTGATTACCGCTGAATTTATTTCCAGTTTACAATCGTGGTAGAACCTCTGGTCAACACGCTCATGCACACAATATGGGCAATTTGGGAACTCCAGTTACGGGCACCAAAATTTATGGGCGCTATTATAACTAATTAGCAAAGAAATTTCTGATTTTAAACAAGATTATTAGTGTATCTGAGGATGAACTGTGCCAAATAAAAATAGCTATGAATTTACAGATTAAAAAAAATACATCCGGAACACACCAAGACCTAATAAACCTAGGCCTTAACACCTCAATTGATTAAATTGATTATAGTCACTGGAGTGTGAAACCACATGCACTTTCACTGAAAGAGGAATTTCTTTTATTATTTTATATAAGATATACTGAATACAATGGAGGTTTCGCCAAAGTAGTTTTTAATAAATGAAGACTAAATAAATTTAAACAAAAAAACTAAAAAGTATTGATTTGTCCAAGGGGTATAAATACTTTTTAGCACAAACTTTCCACTGGAGTTTCTAAAAAGAATCGGTCAAATATGTCGAGATAACACTACGTGTAACCAAAAATTAGGTAACTCAAGCCTAAAAATTACACTGTCTTGTACTGCACAAACATCAGCGCATTAAAACACCGAAAATAAGGTATGAAACTGTGAGTCGCAGAGTTGCAGTGGAAGAGCGGGCGATGTAGTGAGCTTTCAGGCGGTTGTGTAGAGCGGAGGGGTCACGTGACCCAGGCTCGCGGCCCGCTGTGTTTGGAGTACACGGAGAGAGAGGAAGCAACATGGCGACTGCGAGCGACCCGAAGCGGGACGCCGGCCATTCGCTTTGAGCTTTCTCGCGTTAACCCAGACCGTGGCTTCACCGGACTACTGCATCTGCGTCTCTGCGAGTTTAGGTTTCCGTCGGTGCCTGAAAATCCGAGTTTTCTGCACTTCCGGTGCGCGCTAGGACTGAAGAAGGAAAGAATAGGTTTTTCTATGTGTAATGAGGGGGAGAAGAGGCAGGCCGCCCAAAACCCTGCTGATGCAGGAGCCTTCTCCAGGGCCGGTGCGCGGTCTCAGACCCCGGAAAGGATTAAAGGGGAAGGGGAGAGGGGGCAGTGACGACGATTTTGTGACACCCAAGCGGGGAAACCCTAATTCATCGCGAGGTAAGAGGAAAGCTGGATCCGCGGCATCGCGGGGTAGAGGCAGGGGCAGAGGAGCTGGAAGAGGCAGGGGGAGACGGAGCGCCGCTAGCGCCGTGGTGTACGATGACCACGAGAGCGACGAAGATGAGGATGCGGTGAGCTTAGCATCGGAGGAGGATGACTACATGGAGGAAGAGCCTCTCACGGAGGAAGAAGACGAGCCCGTCGACAACGAGTCGGACTACCTGGAAGACCTGCCCGAGGATGATGATGATGATGCCAGCTACTGCACAGAGAGCAGCCACGGCAGCACTCCAGGTATCACTGCATCTCATCACCCCAGTAACTCCCTGTTAAACAAATTAAACTCACAAATCGCTCGTGTTCTCAATCTCACCCTGCAAAATTCACACCGCCTTGTTTATTTACATCTTCAGATTCTATTCAATTTAATCAAGTGTTTGCTGGATCTCAAAATGGAGTAGCTATGTGCTAAGTCAAGGCAGGCCTAAGTTTTAGTGCAAGGATGCTTGCTAGCTATCTCAGTTGTAAAGATGTTTTTATTATGCATGCTGAAGAGTGGCTCAGAGAACAACCAGATGATCCAGATACCACAATCATATTTATTCATGTTTATTCATATCATTACACTTGATCGCTTAAGTCACATAAAGGCGCACAGGGAGTGCTAGCGCGCAGGCTAGCTGAGCAAACTTAGCGTGTTTCATTCAGTCATGGGCTTGACGTTAGCATCTTGCTAACAAGCGACTTAAGCTTAACTAAAAACAATATTTCTTCAATATTTTGATTATTATTATGCCGTTAAAAGCGTTGTGCAAACGCCAGTTTGATTCCGTTTCGAGCTTTGTTTCTGTTAGTGTTACAACTAAAGTTACACACAAATCTCATTATGTGAATATTAAAACCTGCTTTCGTGTTAGCCGACCGGTGTGCTAGCAGTAGTGTTTAAAACACGCCGTGGTATCTGTTTACCCTTTGCCTAAATCAATTTGAAGTCTGTATTTTTGAGAAGACAATATTTTCGTACTGTTTGCAAGTCTTGGAGCGAGCAGGCACTCATGAAAGCTAACCCTGGCTCTCGTTCATTAGCTAAGTAAGCTACAGGCTAGTCAGGCTAATGACAGGATCCCATGCTTTGGATTGTTTTGAAAACGAGCGCCAGTAGCGCTTCACCTCACACACGGAGGGAGTTTCACACTGACGCCCTGCCAATACCCTACTGACATTACCGCATTTACTGATCAATCCCAATAAAAGTCTAGACATTTGTCTTTTAAAATGATCACCAATGTATTTCTCTGTTTCTCTGTGTTCTTTTTCTTCCTCCATGTGGTTTTCTAACTCTTCTTTTTCTTTCCAGAGTTTTGAGAATCAACATTTCCTGTGCATAAGGTTTATTCAAATGCAAATGTGCAGAAAAGATTAATTCACAGGTCTAACTTTGTTTTTCGAGCACTTCAATAGAGCAGACACGTTTAAAATCAGCAAATATAAGTGCATCAATCTCTCTAAGGAAAATTTGAAAGCATCCTAGTATGGCACACGCACATGGTGGCGTAGTGGTCTAAGTTGGGTTTCCTTCAGGTGTTATAGAAGATGAGATGATGAAGAAAACACACATGCCCTGCTCACGGCAACAACAAAAAAACCATGCACACAATAATGATTTATCTTTTATTTAAATATTTTTTTGAGTATCTTTTCTTTGTGACAAGATGTTAGTGATCAGTAATAAGGCACTCTGATGATGATGTGGTAAATTATCAGGGTGTCCAGAAGTTACATGTGCTGCAAATTCCTTAGGATTGTGTCTCACTATATGCATGCTTGTCCTTTACTAGGCCGCAGGAGACGCAGAGCCCGTCGCCCTCCCTCTCCCGTCCTGGAGCAGAAAGAGATCCCTGCCCTGGAGCTGCCGAAGTCCTCAGAGGACCTGCTCATCCCACCCGAGCAGCTCCTGAACGCTTCGGCCGTGTACGAGGTGCTGCGCACTTTCAGTACAGTGCTGCGTCTCTCGCCGTTCCGCTTTGAGGACTTCTGCGCGGCGCTGGCAGGTCAGGAGCAGTGTGCGCTGCTGGCCGAGACACACATAGCTTTGCTCAAGGCCATCCTGCGTGAGGAGGACTCCTCCAACACCACGTTTGGGCCGGCTGACCTTAAGGACAGCGTCAACTCTACTCTGTATTTTGTGGACGGCATGACGTGGCCCGAGGTGGTGCGGGCGTACTGCGAGAGCGAAACGGAGTACGCCGGCGCCGCGCTCGATCACCTGGAGGCCGACGAGTACCCGTATGGCCCGCTGGAGAGCAAGGTAAAGGTGCTGCAGTTTCTCGTGGATCGCTTTCTCACCACTAACATGGCCCGGGAAGAGCTGATGAGCGAAGGAGCCGTGCAGTACGACGACCACTGCCGCGCGTGCCACCGCCTCGGTGACCTGCTCTGCTGCGAAACATGCTCCGCTGTCTACCACCTGGAGTGTGTGCGGCCGCCTTTGGAGGCCGTGCCTGAGGATGAATGGCAGTGTGAGATATGTGCTGCCCATCGTGTGCCCGGTGTCAGCGACTGCATCACAGAGGCCCAGAGGAGCCGTCCGTACCTGCGGCAGGAACCCATCGGCTACGACCGGCACCAGCGGAAGTACTGGTTCCTTAATCGCAGGATTGTTGTGTGAGTTTTTTTTTATTTATTTCGTTTATGTTTTTAATAAGTTGTTGCAGGGCATTAATCACAATCTAAGAACTTGTCTGCTAATTTGCTGTATTTCACATCTTTGAATAGAATGTGAATTACTATAATTATTAATGTGCCGTCACCTGCAACTGCCTCCTGGTTCTGATTGGTAATTCCACAGTGACTGGAAAGCCTATTTAAGAAAAAAATCTATCTTAAAAATATTCAGAGTCTAAAGTGATTTAGTTTTAAATCCTTTTGTTGAGATGTTCTGCCAGCTTTAGGCTGCAATCTCCTGCCGCTAATCTACAAAACTGAATTGGACTTTGAGGTTTAATTGGGTCTGATAAATCCCATTCTCTCAGTTATATACTCTTCTGCTTTCAAAGTTTTCCAATCTTGGCTCCAGGTTTAATTGATTAAGCTAAGTGAGTTGTGGGATTGCTTTCGCTAAAGAGAACACGTGCAGTCCTATGTTTAGGCTTTGCTGAGATAACAGGTGAACCTTAGACAGCTGTTCTTGGACTGCCTTCTCAATGGAATAGGGTTTATTAGCACATGCCTAGAAGGTTGTTAGATTCAGCTCATGCTTCAGTGCTCAACCCAGATTAATGTGTTATTGAATGTGTTTTTGTTTAGTTTAACCAGGGAGTGGTGTTTATTATGGAAGGAGAAGTATCAAGTGCTCTGTAGTATTTGCCTTCAGTGAGCTGGCTGCCGGTGTAGCTCAGATGTGGATGTTTTTAAAAAGATTTTAAGCAAACGGTCTCTAGTAGTAACGCAATACATCAATGATACTTAATCTGAGGTCGCCAATCTCTTGTTCCGTCTAGACGAATAGTAATTGTGATGTACACATCAACAGGAAAACCTTTTCTTATTGTTTAATAGCTTGGAGGTCTTTATCTTGAGCAGCAGCAAGAGAACAGTGTATTGTTTAGGACATGTTTTTTTCCTCGCAAAAGTTTTAAGTTGTTCTTTTAAAATGTAATATTTGGGTTTTAAGTGTTGTCGCCTTTCGAGTTAATAGTAAAGCTGTCCCCGGCACTTTACCCGCTTCTTTTTTATGTGATGTGATAAACTCTGTTCACTTTCTGATATGAAAAGGCATAACACATTTCCTCTCAAGTTTTTGCAAGCTCTATGCAGTCATTTTAATTACAGTGCTGCTTTAATGGCAGTGTATCTTCGCTAAGAAACTTCAAAAGCATTCTGATAGAAGTTAAGTTCTTTTTGGCTTTAAAAGTATGCATTTATCTCTGCAAACCATTTTTGCTCATCTTTGTATTAGATAAAAAAACGTGTAAATATAGTGTGGTTTATGTAAGGAATTGTGCGTTCCTTACAACCACAGTTTCTGTTCACATTTAATGTGTTCATCTAATACATGATCTGTTTGTGGAGAATAATGTATCTTTTTGTTTCAGGGAGGAAGATGGTGAGGAGGAAGAAGGGAAGAGGATCTGGTACTACAGCACTAAAGTACAGTTGGGGGAGCTGATCGAGGTCCTGGATAAGGAATTCTGGGAGAATGATCTGTGTGCGATGCTGGAGGAGCTGAGAGAGGAGATCCACGCTCACATGGACATCACGGAGGACCTCACCAACAAGGCTCGCGCCAGCAACAAGGCCTACCTCACCGTCGCCAACGGTAAGCACAGATAA
Organism: Clarias macrocephalus; assembly: GCA_011419295.1. Taxonomy (NCBI): domain Eukaryota; kingdom Metazoa; phylum Chordata; class Actinopteri; order Siluriformes; family Clariidae; genus Clarias; species Clarias macrocephalus. The sequence goes on along the minus strand of JAAGKR010003408.1, from coordinate 64,770 downwards.
AATTAGCAGTGCACAGAATTCTTTATACAAGATATTTACACTGATTTATAATAATTTATAAGAAAAAGTTTTCTACTATTATTATTATTATTATTATTATGCAGTTTTAACCAGTTTCCTCTGTGGCTGCTGAGTGATTAAATTTCTGTTCGCATTAAATACATATGTGTGTGCGGTACGAAATAGGGAAATATATGTATAAATTTTGTCGACATGTCCCAAAGTATTTTATAGTTATGCTACAGTACTTCTTAAAAATTAAATTTTTTTTATTCATTAAAAAGAGTAGGCTGCACTTTTAAATGTTTTTTTTTTAATCTATTTACAGTTTACATTGGATATTTTGTGTTTCTACAATAATAAATACTTACTTTTGTCACTTAAGCTATAGCAGCTATACTGCATAAAAAAGTCATTTATGAGTCAAATTATTGGGGAAATATTTCTTTTACTGTAGGTGAACTAGGTTAAGAACATTTTAATACATTATCAAAACTTAGAAGGATAGTGCTGAACTGTCAGCTTTGTGGAAAAATGTGGTCGGAAAAAAGAATGAATTTGGATCGCTGAGTAAAATTGCATGGTAAAAGAAACGTATAGTAAAAACCACAACTGTGTTTGATCTGGGGTTGCTCGGTCAGGTCTAGGCTGCAAGTTATGTGCAATAAAATGAAGTCAGCTGAAAACCTTATAATTCGGTGCATTCAGGTCGTGGACTCTATTGATGTATCTTCCTTAGTGGCACAGGTGCATTCCAGGGCTCAAATTGTGAGAGCATGAGGAATCCTCTTCAAACATGAAATGACCGCATTGTGTTCTGTAATCAAAGCTACAGGTGACCGAAAACAAATCTTCAATTTACAGTAAGTCCCGCCTTTGTCATCTTGGATTCTTGTAACCAATCCTAATGCCGAAGGTGGGATTTTATAATCACAAACACAAGCTTGCTAATGGTTTTATAATCAGGTTTATTTTGTGTATTTGTGAATAAATTTCTTTGTAATTTACTTTAACAAAAGCTGAGAACTTGTCTGTCAACCTTCATGTATTCTCACCCATCTTGCAAAAATGGTTTAGTTTCATTTATTTATTTATTTAGTTAGTTATTTCTGTCTTTCTTCTCTCTTTTATATAAATGGATTATGTCCATTTATTTTTTCCCCCTTGTTTATAAAGGGCCTTGGTGTATCTCTATTTACAGTGCTCTTATCTTTTGTGGATTTGTGCTCTGATATGGCGTGTGTTATGAATGTGGTAGGACTCAGTGCTCAGACTGAATGTTGATCTGGTTGGTACTGCAATCAGTTTCTCAATGTGATAATGTTTATTTTTTATTTTTTATATGGAATAGCCAAGATATGAAACACACTGCAGCGCTTCTGAATCCCGCACTGTGAAGGATCCTCAAGAGTGAACGTCACTGCGTACAGAGATTTTGGATAAGACCCAAATGTAACAATAAGCAGCAGTTTCACCTCATCGCCAGGCCTCGTAGAAATCCGCATGTTTTGTTGTTTTAAAAGTTGTAGAATTTTTGGCCAAGCTGGAAAAAGGATAAGATGGTTACTATTTATGAATATTGTTTTTTTGTTTTTTTTTCCCCCACTTCTCTCGTATTCATGCTCTTAATGTCATCCCTGATTCTTAGGATGTAAATGAATGAGTCACATCACATAATTTTGTTGCATGCTGTTCCTCTAAACTCCATGCAAGACTGCAGACATACCCACAGCTATAGATAGAACAGAATTGGCCGGTGTGCTCGTTTTTATAGGCAGGGGGGTAAAAACTTCCTAGGCGTGAATGGTGCCTCAGTAGGACACTTGTGCACCTCCTGAGGAGCAGCGCTAAATGTTTTCACCTGCTCGATGGAGTATGTAAACCTGAATTCGGTCATGCTCAGGGGATTAGTTTTATCGTGTATTTGATGTCATAAACAAGTGTTTCATTACGAACCCCCTGAAGCATTGTCTCACTCCAGAGGTACCATTATGGCAGGGAGCGTTTGAGGTTAGAAATACACCGGAGATGCCTTTGACAACCTACATGCATTTGTGAGAGAGCGCGAGCATGCATGCCTGTGATAAGCCGACGCTGAAGTGCTTTTTAAGGACGTGTCAGCAGCTGACAGCTCTGCCTTTTCTTTCAGTCGCTGGTGGAAGTGAGTGATTTAAAACTGCAAAAACACCACCAGTGCTGTAAAACCCCTGGTTACTCCAACCCAAAATCCTTCCCTCCTGTTTGCCACAGTGGTCAGACAGTAAGAGCAGTAAGAGTAAGAACAGAAGACATTTGACAAAACCTTGTGGCATGAGCAGAACCTAGTGGAAAATCTAAAAAAAAAAAAAAAAAGGCTCTTTAGGAAGTCTTTCCTATGATTCCGTCACCACGTCTTGCAGTTAAAAGCTATGTACCCAAGTTAATTTTTTTATTTTACCCAAGTAAAATCATTTAGCTAATATTTCAGAAAAACAAACCTGAAATCCTCAGCTCAAATGATATAAATGGGCAACAAATGTGCACCTTAACTTCAAAGACTTTTAGACAAAACTACAGACACCATGTAAGTGACACTGGAAACATGTTTCCTTAGCAAATACATTCAATATTTTCATATCGCATTCCTTAATTATATGATAAAATTCAGTACACGTATAGCGAGAAAAAGTAAATATTTCTGCAGCAATTACTAGTTCAATGAGTTTGCCACAATACTGAGGTTTTATGAGGTTAGTGCTTTAGATGAAAAAATATGTTCTCAGTTGCTTTAATTTGTTCTTGCTTGATTGAATCCTTTGGTGTCTTGTGTAAGCTTGCCAAATATGAAGCTTTTCATACCTGTTAGTTTTTTACTAATGTTCATTAGTAGGTGACTCCCCCCCCTGATGGTGTTTTGAACAGTACAGTATACTGTAAAAGACTGTGAGAAGTGTATTGTCAAGCTAGGGCTCAAACCTCTGCGTTCTAGACTTGAGACGTATTGTATGTATGAAACTCAGCGTGTTTTTCTGTGTGTATTTACTAATGGAAGGCATGCAGCGCAAGAGACACCAGGAAAAGAATATAGAGAAATCTAATATTAATTAACAAAGTTTCTGTTACGGTTGAGCAACTGTTGCATATTGCTGAACCATCGAGCAGGAGAACTGTTTTTGCTTTTGGCTCTGAGTGTCGCGTAATGACAGAACCGCCACGTGGCTGATCAGAAATGAACCATAAAATGTCATTTTGCAGGGGGAGAGCAACATGGGAAATTTTGCTCCTCTCACATTCAGCTGCTGCGCAGAATAGGATGACTGTGGCTCTCTGAATTTCACAAAAAGTGAAAAATATGGAGACTGATGATTAGCTTGAATTCATTTATGAAATTTTACCTTATAAAATGATATTTTATAATTCTTGTTTTTTTCTCAGCCAACAACACATCACTGTTAAGTCTGGTATGTTTGTACTGGTGTGGTTTAATCCACCACTTATGATGGATATGATGCGATTGAGATTGATGCATACTAATATAGTACCATTGGGGTGGATTTTCTCACAGCTATTTATAGACACAGAGGTTTGAAATCAGTCTTTTGTGCGTAGGGGGAAGCTCATCATGTAGAGGTTGGCGAATACGCTGTTCTTCACCTTGGTCCTGGAGGACAACGTTCCCTGTGCATTTTAGTTTTCCCAGCTCATCTGATTGGTTAAATCAGCTAATTAGCAGCTTTTTCTTAATTGAAGTGGGTGTAAGGGAGTGGGGGAAAACACTGAACCGTGCAGGGGAGGTGTCCATCAAAAGACGGATAGTTGTGGTCATAATTTTGTAAGCTTTCCTATTTTATATGAATAATAGAGTGGCTCTTTTTTTTGCTGACTGTAAAATGGCAACGCAGTAGGTTTTACTAACACAGATGGAAAGGTTATTCAGTGAGGTTATTTTAGCTTACTCAAAGGCCGCTGTTCAGTCTGAAAGAAAAGGAGAAGCATCTGGTCTCCTGTATAAAGGACTGCTGATTGATCAGGTGTGCGTCTCTGATAGTGCTTAAAGATCCATTTATCAGCTTGTGTCTAAGGCTTAATTGAGTCTGTAATCCATTAGGCACAAGTTGTTTGGTTTACTTCCTGCAGTCGGGTCGATTCGTCGTTGAACCGTGTTCTCGCTGCAATCAAACCGTGTATGATGAATGAGGAGCACTGCTTTCGTTTTCAGTCCTGGTTTTCCCGTTGAGGTTTGAAGGCGGGCTAGGCGCATGCTCGTGTAGTGCGAAGTGTTTCAGAAGCTTGCACATTTTCACAGAAGCTTTTATAAGCACGGTAATGATTATTTGGCATCTAAACTTTTGTAAGTAACAGGAAAAAACCCCCACCACAATTTGATTTCTGGCAGTACACGATACAAACTAGGTCTGCTTATTTGCTTTATAACTCTAGTTCTCTTGGCAGGACAGACAGAACGTGCTGCTTGTGTCTCTTTAACCAGTTCTTCCCCGTTTAAAAAAAAAAAAAAAAAAAAAACTACAAAACTTGTTTCTATACAAAAGAGTGTAGAAACAGGCTTAAACAGCCTTTGGGGGTCATGTGTAGTTTGTCTAGTAGATGATCACTCGTACACGTGCACACTGTTGCATCCACTGAGAAATTGTACAGGACAAGTCGTACGCTGTGTGTACTTTAGCGATTGTAAAGCATCCAGTAGGCATTTAAATTCTTGGATTAAGTTTTGTTTCATGCCCAAATGTAATTGCCTAAATGAACAATACCAGTTGGTTAAATCTTCAGTTTGCAGAGCATTTTAGTCTCCCTTTAGATTGTGAATACGAAATGTGAATTTAAAAAAAGAAATAAACTCTGTAGTTTGACTCTGAGTCTTTTATTTGTGCATTGCCCAAAATCAGTTGACATGTGCATTCAGCATGTTAATAATTTTTTCGTGTCTCATCCATGTACAGTACGTACCTTCAGTATATCACTGTGCACGAGCAGAACTAATACAGGCTATTTTTGCCCTGTTCATTGACTAGAAGCATAAGACAGCTTTTGTTCTTTTTGGGAAGTAGCTAAGAAGTCCAGCGCAATGGGCATCACAACAAAAACTTAGCTTTTTTTTTTTTCCCCCTTACAAGATGAAATCCTGGAAAAGCAGAAGGCCCGGCAGGAGGAGCTCGATGAGGCAAAGCGAAAAGCTGCAGAGAAAGACGGCGTTGGGCCAAAGATCAGCGAAGGAGCTGAGGGCGAGAACGCAGCCTTGTCAATTGCCGAACTTTCATCATCACTACCAGATCCCGAAGATGCGAATTCGGCCACTGACAAGCTTACGGCTGACGGTAAGAGACAACAGTGTGTTTTTTATTTATTTATTTATTTTTTTCAGTATGATGCTCATTGCGAAGGACTCCTTTTCTAGCTTAACACTGAAATGCATTGGAACCTAGGCGATTTTATTTTTTATTTTGGTGTGTGAGGTGAGATGAGCAGGAATGGATGTTTGTGTGTTGTGCCTGTTCTTTAGCCCCAGCTCCTGCTGGTGAAGAAGGTAACAGTGCGTGCGCGCGCCCTCAGGCCCACTCATCTGGCCCGGCTAAAGCCGACCCTCCATCCTCTTCTGCTGCAGAGGACCCTGGGGATGGGGTGCAGAGAGAATGGGCAGGTATAGAGGCGTGACCATGTAGCACATTAATGTTTTTTTTTTTTTTTTTTTTGGACTGCACTTTGCCTGCTGCTTTGAGACATTGGTACATGTTTCCAAATGAAGTCATATGTTTTATGCATTTGGGCTGCAGTTGTGTTTTTGTCTTTATTTTAATCATCCTTTCTTATGAAGCTTCAGTTTGGCTTTCTGATCTGTTTCTCGTTTGCGTAATTCTCTAAATCTCTCCTCCATTTATTTAGTACAATGCAATTTTGCTGCGTGCATGGCTTAAGCCTTATGGCACAGGATTTGGCACTCATGAAGCATTTTTAGGCCAAGACTAGCATCATGGCTGCACTAGGCCTGTTTGAGCGAGGCTGAAAGCTGAATTCCACCGGTCCTGTTGGGGGGGAGGGAGGGGGGGAGGTCTTTTCTGGTGCACTAGAGTGTCAGCTCCTACCAGCTACCTCTGCTCGACAATAGTGCCATAGAGCAGCGCTGGCCTGGTGCCATCTTCTCTGTGTGCTTTAACAGAAACTCGCTGGCATGCTTTTCCTTCCTGCAAGTGCGTAGCTTGAGATGTGCTCATGGACTTTGTGTAGATTGTGTTCCTTTTGTTTAATGCATCGCTGGAAGCTGACTGTAATGTGTTTTTTCAATCATGGTGGAGTCTTAAAATAGCATATGTGCTCTTCCTTTAAAAATCATTATATAAAAGGACTGTACTGATAATGTACTTCAGCTGTTTTTCACCCACTGTACTAGTGACCTTTTATTTGAGGATCGTTTTGAGCACTCGTATTATGCACGAGAGACAGGAACACACTCTGTTTTGTTTGCTCTAGAAAAAAGCTCGCAGTCGGGTTGCGGACGCAACGGAGAGCCCATCCTGGAGAGCGAGCCACCGCAGATTGCTGATGAGAACAGCTGCAGCAGTCACTTCTCCATTTCTGACTGCTTGAAGGCTCCTGAGGAGCCTGACCTCGCAGACCGCTCCTCTCAGTCCTCCCTTAACAGCCAGGACGATGCCGGTACAAGCAGAGACACGTGCACACACACACACACACACACACACACACACACACACACACACACACACACACTACATAAATTATGAACTAGAGTTCATTTATCTATTATATAAGTTATAAAAAGATAACATTAAGTTATTATAATAATACATTCATTATGTTAAGATGGATTTTCTTTTTTTGAAAAAATGTCGTTGTGAAATTGTAATATATCTGAATTACGACTGTTTCTTTTGAGTTTTTAAATCTGGAGTCAGATGAAAAATTTTAAATGATCTTAAGATCCAGTATTAATTAAGCTGTAATTCACCTGTTCAACGAACCAAATAATTGAATCCCTGAAATGTTGCCATGTCGTTTTTTTTTGTTTGTTTGTTTGTTTGTTTAAGGACATATGAAGATTGACTGATTTTGGTTACTATTGTCTACTTTCATTTTAATAAGCTGTGAGGGATTTATTTAATAAGCGTACAAGCAGGAAGTAATCATGTAGAATCCTTTTTTTTTTTTATGCTTTATTTAGTATTCCACTGCAGCTGTTTTTTAAACTAGAAATGACGTTTGTTAAATCTGACATTTACACTAAAATGAGCTGTTCTTTTCATAATATTTGTCTCTTGCCTATGTGGCAGGTGAGGGTAAAGGAAATGGCGATGGTGGAAAGACCGGGTCGGCAACGCGCATGGTGACGCGTCTCCGAAACCCAGACAGCAAATTAAGCCAGCGCAAGGTCATGCAGGACAAGGACGCCAGCTCACAGGACAGCAAAGCACTTAAAGAGGTGAAAGCCAGTGTTTTCTCCTGACATATTAGTTACAGCAAGCGACAGAACTAAACAAATCCAACGTCTAATGTAACAAAACAAAGTTTATTATTTTCTTTCAGCATTTCCAGTCCAGTAAAATGTTTTCCAAGAAATTCCACATCTGGCTACATCTGTATGATCAGACATTATGATTCTGTCCCTAGACTCCTCTGCTTTCCAGCTTGGTCAGGAAGGACTTAGGCCTGAAGACCGGCTCCGGCGGTGGCTACTTCAAACTAGGCCAAGAGGGCAAATTCCGCGTCTACCACAACCAGTACAGCACGAATGCTCTGGCACTTAACAAGCACCAGCATCGCGAGGACCATGACAAGCGACGGCACCTCTCGCACAAGTTCTGCATGACACCCGCCGGCGAGTTCAAGTGGAACGGCTCCGTGCACGGCTCGAAGACGCTAACCATATCCACGCTGAGGCTTACCATCATCCAGCTGGAGAACAATATCCCTGCACCTTTCCTGCATCCCAACTGGGCATCTCACAGGTAGCACAGCTAAACATGTGTCCTCTAAGAAATTAATAATTTTTCTGAAAAGTAAATATCATGTCTGAAAGTGAAACAAAACTTAAGTCTGTCTACATACATTTCATTCTCTCTAAATGGAGCCTGTGTAATATGTAGATATTGGGTTTGGTGGTTTATAAAAGTTAGTCTTCTTTATTATTGTTATTTATTATTCATTCATTACAATCTAACACAAGGCTTAAATAAAATTATTCTTTTTTAAGTTATTTAGAACTAACAGTCGCCTGTAATGGAACCTTAGTTCTAAACCATTTCTGGAACTTAGCATTCAGAGCTACTGTTTCTACAATGTTTATTTTATTGTTTGTTTGTTTTTTTTTTTGCTGCAGGTCCAATTGGATAAAGGCTGTCCAGATGTGCAGCAAAGCAAGGGAATTTGCCTTGGCATTGGCCATTCTAGAGTGTGCGATCAAACCAGTGGTCATGCTCCCAATGTGGAAGGATTCTCTCGGTCACACAAGGTCAGCAGACAGACGCATGTTATCTTTCAAAAAAAAAAATTTTCTAAATGGGCTTATTACCTTTTTTAAATTTTTTTTTAACTTTATTGAACTATTTTATAGTAATAATTTAAAATGATCATAAATAATTAAAAAAATTTCCAGAGTTTGTCTTTGCCCCAGGCTATGTACTGATGTAATGTTTAAGGTTAGACAGAGCTGATTAAGCAAGTTGCAGAGTCACCTTTCTGTTTTTATTCTCGATTCATTTTTGCTCCTTTCTCTTTTTCATTATCTTTTAGGCTCCATCGAATGACCGCTATGGAGCGAGAGGAAAAGGAAAAGGTGAAAAAGAGAGAGAAGAAGCTGGAGGACGAAGAGACGATGCAGCAGGCGACATGGGTGAAATACACCTTCCCCATTAAGCATCAGGTAATTTGCTCTGTGGTATTGTGGTTGTCAAATATATCGTCCTTGTCCTTTAGGACTAAATTGAAATTGGAAGCACAAAGTGAATCTAAAATATAAAACATGTCGGCATACTGCAGGAAAGGACGCCATGCTCTTTTCTTTGTCCATGTGTGCACCTGGATGCATTTGTTTGTTCATTTAAAAAGAATAAGTTTCTTAAGAATGATTTTTCAAAGCCTTGTTTTCTTATGGTAAGATAGGAAAAACTTCACCAGTTTTATAAACACCCTGTATTCTTTTGCACTAGGTGTGGAAACAGAAAGGCGAGGAGTACAGAGTGACTGGTTATGGCGGATGGAGCTGGGTCAGTAAGACCCATGTCCCACGCTTTCTTCCTAGATTACCTGGAAACACAAATGTCAACTATCGAAAAGCACTTGAAGGTATGGCTTTTGTGTCCACATCCAGTGCTAATCTGTTTACACTGCTACAGTCACTTTAGTATGTAATTCAATTCAGTTTAATTTATATAGCACTTTAAACAATGGTCATTGTCCCCAAGCTGCTTTAAAGAATATGGAAATAAGTTTCAAATGTGTGAGGAAATTTGTATAAATCAAAATGATCAGATTGTCCCTGATGAGCAAGCCGAGGGCGACGGGTGCAAGAAAAAAATCCATGAGATGGCAATATGAAGAAATCTTAAGAGCAACCAGATTCAACAGGGTTCACGTTCTCAATTAGGTGATATCTAACTGTGTGTTAGGAGGCTGGGAGTTCAGTATAACAGGAAAGGTGTTTAACCTGACTGTGACCCCAGTCAGGTGTCCGATATCAAACCTTCCCTTCATCTCCAAGATCCTAGAAAAGGTTGTAGCACAGCAAGGTTCATGTCTACATAGGAATACCATTCATGAAATGTCAGTCAGGGTTTTTGCCTTATTATAGCACGGAGACGACATGAGTTAAAGTGGTAAAGGCCTTTTAAGTACAGTGCTAAGAATCTTTTTTTTTTTTTTTTATAAATTGTTTCCCCCTTTACTAGGGCCATATTAGTATGAATCGTCATACTTGACTTTTTACTGCAACTTTCATTTTGTGTTCAGTTAAACTCACTTCTTTTATAGGAATACCTGCTCATTCATACATTGTCTAATCAGCACCGCAACAAGCCATTGCATAAAGAAATGCAATGCAATTGCATAAAGAAATGCAACATTTAAAGAAAATAAATAATGGCACAAACTGCTTAGGCTGAGTTTAACTTGTCTTTGATTTTCTTTTTTTATTTTATTTTAGCAGCTAATACTGGCAAGGAAAGTCAGAAACCAGAGAAATGCCAAAACCCAATCCCTGAAACCCCAAAGGAACACTTATCTAGAGAGGAGCAAACACTCAAAGACGAGGATGAACAAAAGGAAGAAAAGATGGAGGTGGATGAGAAAGCTGTGGCTGAAAGTAATGAGCTTGACGAAAATGAAGTCTCTGAAAAGTTGGACACAAGCACCTCTGACATTGCTAGTTCCAGTGAAGAAAAAGGTATTGACATGGAAACAGGTGGGCTTTTGTGATTTCCTGTTTTATTTTAATTGTGCTTTCTTTTGTAGTGTGCCTATGTTGTACATGAATATAAAGACATAACGTATTTTAGACCTTTTCGAGAGTTAATATTTTCTCTCATGTTTGCAGATAACATTAAAAGCACCCCCTCACCTTTGAAGAATGATCAGTGTGTGAAAGGGGAATCTACTGATTGCGAAGAGTCTAAAGTCAGTGTAGCAGTTCAGCCTCAGACGTCAATTGTAGATGATGTAGTAAATGTGAGCCAGGGCTTTCTGCAACGCACAGCTTATAAGAAGAAGGGCAAAGGATCAAAGTTGGATGGTCTTCTAGAGCGACGAGTCAAGCAGTTCGCTTTGGAGGAGAGGCAGCGGCTGGAGAAGCTTAAGCAAGTTTCAGCCATGAAACCCACTACTGAAAATGGGACAAAGGATCAGAAGTCGTCCAGTCCGTCTTTGAACCAAGAGCTCAAAACTGAAGGACCCACTTTTGAAGCTGCCAAAACTGTTTTGTCCACAAACCCAATGGTGAAGGAAAAAGACCCTGTAGTACAAAAGCTCGAGTTTGACCAAGATGATCAAGTAACGCATGGTTCTTTAGAACAGACTGAAAATCTTGATGTAAGACTGGAGTCCAATGTAAAGACTGAAACAGCAGCATCTCTGGCAGAAAAAGAGCAGAAAGTAGCACCAGACCCAGAGCACAAAACCGGGAATGGCACGTTAATAACCAACACCGAGCTTAATGGAGGTTCTCGGAAAGATCTGGAAAGCGGTCTTAACTCGAACAGCAAAACGGCAGGTCTGAAATTTGACGGTACAGAGAAGAAGGATACAACCGAAAACAGTTCTTCTGTGGGAGAGAATGGCTTATGTATAGAAACAAACTTGCCAGCACATGTCAATGGCAGCGATGGTTCAATAGACTCTCCTCCCACGAATCTGCCCAATAGTATCAACTCGAAAGATGTGAAGCAGGGTGAAGAGGAGCAGACGAAATCTCTTCCCTCAAAGGATCCTATAAAATCACTAATGAACGGTGACCTGACTCTAGGCGGCCAAAACGAGAAAGCTCAGCCTAATGAGGAGACCCAGATGGAGTCAAACGTGGAGTATCAGAAGGTTGCCAGGCTGGACAGCAACACTGAGGGTATATCCGACTCTGCAATTAGTTCTTCTCCTTCGCAGCTTTCCCCCGCAGAAACTGTCAAGTCAGACGGGCTCAGTAACAGTGTTACCAAAGTGTCACCAATGGCGGCTGAAGATGCCAAGTTGAAAACCCTCAGCCCGTCGCCCATCCTGTCAATGGAGGAGTCGAGCTTGAGCAGTGATGTTGCTGAGAATAGCACTAACAGTGGTAGTGGGGTCAAGACCATAATTACTCAAGTCACCACCACTACAACTACAACCACTACAGTGTCCACTGAGTCATGTGCTGTTGAAGCATCCCGCTTGCCCGACAGTACCGCTAACAGTAAAGCTTCTTCAACATCGACATCAGCTGAATCAAAGGTGGAATCCATCCTGTCGTCTACTCTTTCTACTACAACCACCACCACCGTCACAAAGGTTACAAACCCAGCCCACGGAGCCAAAGTTACAGAGCAGAGCAAGACTGTTGTCACAGCAACAATTACCGATGTCAAATCGGCACATTCAAGTACCTCGGTGACCTCAATCACCCTGAGTAAGGAGTACTCCACCAGAGACAGGGTGCGGTTACTGAAGTTCTCGCGCTGTAAGAAGACACGATCTGGTACAGCTCTGCCATCTTATCGCAAATTTGTAACAAAGAGCAACAAGAAGAGCATTTTCGTGCTTCCCAATGATGATTTAAAGAAGCTTGCGAGGCGAGGGGGTATCCGTGAGGTGCCTATCTTTAATTATAATGCCAAGCCAGCTGTAGACATCTGGCCCTATCCGTCCCCAAGGCCCACATTTGGAATTACATGGAGGTCTGTAATGGACAAACTTTGTACTATAATATAACGAGATCTAAACCCTGGTCTTGGAGAATCTATTGTCCTGCAATATACGTAATTTTTAACTAATCAGCGAGTTGAATGTGCTTGCAGGGCAAACACTAAAATGTGCAGGACAAAGAGAAGGACTCCAGGAGCAGGATTTGGAGCTTGTATACTAGCTTATAAATCAAGTTTTTCTTTTAACTGGCTTGCAACTGTTACTTTGATTTATATATATATATATATATATATATATATTTTTTTTTATATTTTTTTTTTGCCAAATAGCTACACTACATTTAATTCTGTCCAGTAAGTTTACTTAGTTAAAGGGTTAAAATACCCTAATTTGTCTTTTGCATAGGTACCGACTTCAGACAGTAAGGTCTTTGGCTGGAGTGAGTCTGATGTTACGCCTGCTTTGGGCATGCCTCAGGTGGGATGACATGTCAGTGAAACCCTCTCCTGCTGTCGGAACCACACGCACTGGTGAGTTAACGTTATTTATCATCAGTATTTATTAAGACGTAAAAAGCACTTAATTACTTACTTGTGTCTTCATAAACAGAAACATCTGACACAGAGATAACAACAACCGAGATTATTAAGCGAAGAGATGTTGGACCTTATGGAATCCGCTCAGAGTATTGCATCAGGAAAATTATTTGCCCCCTGGGTGTACCCGAGACTCCCAAAGGTAAAGGCAAGCACAAAGTAGGACTTGAAAAGAAGCTTGCTGCCAAGTTTTTGTTTTTCTTTTTTTCCTCTTTCTCTTCACCCTTTTTTTTAAAACCAGTGGATTGCTCTTTTAACTACAAGTTGTTTAATTTAAGTAAAAGTGAACACCTTATACATAAGCTTCTTATCTGCCCCTATTTAGAGACCCCTACACCCCAAAGAAAGGGTCTGCGCTCAAGTGCACTGCGGCCAAAGAAACCAGAGCCCTCGAAGCAGACTGGGCCTGTTGTGATAGAAAACTGGGTGCCAGAGGAGGAGCTGGAACTGTGGGAGATACGAGCCTTTACTGAAAGGTAATGCTGTCTGCTGACTCACAGAAACTTGTGACAACTGTGAAAGATTGACTTGAGTGTTTGTCAAAAGCCACTAAATACTTTTATAGATATATTGGATTAAAGTAAATTTTTTGTCACACTTCTTTTAATATATGGTTTCCCAGATGGTTCATATTCATTTCATTAAACCTATGGTTTCCCATCTAGTCTAGCAGTCAGGATTTTTATGGGAAAGTGTGGGAACATTGATTTATGGGGCTCAGCATGTTAAAGGCTCTGAGTTACTGATCGGAAGATCGTCGGCTCGAGCCCCAGCTTCACCAGGTTGCCACTGCTGGGCCCTTGAGCAAGGCCTTTAACCCTTTCTGCTCCATGTGCGCTGTCTAATGGCTGACCCCTGCACTCTGACCCCAGCCTACTAACAAGAAGCTGAGATATGCAATGAATAAAGAATTTTACTGTGCAGTAATGTAGATGTGACGAATAAAGGCTGAACTTGAATTTACCTGTTTTTCCACAGGGTTGAGCGGGAAAAGGCACAAGCAGCAGACTCAAATAAGGTCAGTGTGCAGAAGACAGCTGAAGAGGTCAAGGCCCAGTTGGAAGCTCAACTGAAGCAGCAGAGATTGGCAGCCCAGCAGGTGGGAAACTATAGATGTGCCTGCCCTAAGGGAGAGAAAAAGTTTTGAGGATTATTTTAGAAATTTTTTCATATGATTTCAAGGAATTTTTTGCAATGGATTAAATAAACTTTGTCACATTTGCTTTTTTAAAATTTAATTTTATTTGTTTATGTTATGTAGAAACGTTTGGAGCAGCAGAAAACTGGAGGTATGACAACCCAATCCAGCGTGAGCAGCACACCTACCAGCACTGCATCGTCCACCCAGAAGGTGGTGGTAGGTTCTTTGACCAGTCCAGTCACCCCTGGGACAAAAGTGGTACTTGCCACCAAGTTAGGTACTCCGGTACAATTTCAGCAGGGCAAGAACTTCCAGCAGTCCTTTGCTACCTGGGTCAAGCAGGGCCAAAGCAATACAGGTGAGTGGTTTGGGGTAAAATGGAAAAATTATGATTTGACTGTTGTTACGCTTCATCATTTATAGTTGTCGTGTTCCCCAGGTTACACATTGTTTTGTACCACTTTGATTTTTGATGTTTTTTCTTCAGCATCCAAAGAATTTCTACTTTCTTTTGGCTTTATATTTTTCCCTTTCCATTTGTTTTGTAGTCAAATGCATGGATGGTGTCAAAGTTTAAATTGGTAGACTGCATATGTTTTAAATCAGTGGTGCCCACTTATCCAGTTTCAGTACACATGTAGAATGAGCTGAAATAATTATATGGCAAGAAAAATGCCACAAAGTGTCCTTGTACCTGGCAGAAAAAAAACAAACAAACTTCAAATCGTTCTTATGATGGATGTTGTGTTACATTTAACGGGTGGATGGTTGTGGGCACCACTGCCACACACCATTTTTGCTGTGGCTGTTTTATGGAGGTGACCATTGGTCATGTGTCTTGCAGCCTCCACTACTTCCATTACCACAGTGGCGGCGAGTAGCGTCAGCACGTCTGGGCAAACGTTCCAGATCGCTGCTGCATCAGGCTTGATGACTGGCAATGTCATCACCGCCAAACTGCCTCTGCCAGCCAACAGCAAGATAGTCACAGTGAACGTTCCAACCACGCAAGGAGGTAGGGCAGGCCTCTGCCCATACCGGCATGCTTTCTTTAATTAGGCCTGCCCGCACACAAACAACTACATTAGCAGCTGCTGTCAAACACATGATCATGCAGCAAGGAGGGGGTGATCGTTGTTTTAAGATATCAGTTTAGGCAAGAATCCATTTTGCATAAGTGATGCATGATATTCCAAAAGAAAAAAAAAAAAAAAACAAAGACTTTCTGTGATAGATTTGGGATTGGTAATATTTTGTAGAACATGTTCTTGTTTGACTCAATATGTTGGATTTAAATTTTTCTTTTTAAGTCAAGAGAATAAGTATTACTGGAATAACTTTCTGTACTCTTATAAAAATAAAGGTTACTGGGGGGAAAAAATTGTGATTATCAAATTTATATTGCCATATTTGAAGAGGAAACGATGATGTCTTATTGCCATACAGAAGTGCAAATGATATATTAAGTATTCTTTGATTTCTGGGCACTTTTCAGGTGTTGTCCAGGTGCAGCAGAAGGTTGTGGGTATCATTCCATCCAATACAGCAGCCACAGCCCAGTCATTCTCCTCATTCCAGCCCCGTTCGGGCAGTATCAACATCCGACCTAATACCTCCACGCAGCAGGTATGCTTTACGTTATGTATTCGCTTGGATTCCCAGAGGTTTAAATACTGATTGCCAAAGTGAGAACTGTGATTATTTTGTCTTTATACAGGCCACCACTACTGGAACCCCTGTCCGGCCTGGGATGACAGTGGTTCGTTCACCCCTCCAACAGACCACAACTTTGGGCAAGACCATCATACGCACACCTCTAATGGTTCAACAAGGTATGTTTGTATCTTTGGTCTAATAATTGCATGCTACACCAAACAAGTTTAACGTCCTATTGGCATTATGAGCCTGATTTGTCTGTGATGTCCTGTTTTTACATAATTGTTTTTCAGGTCAAAGTCAGCAGGTGGTAACTCAGATCAT
Organism: Clarias macrocephalus; assembly: GCA_011419295.1. NCBI lineage: Eukaryota > Metazoa > Chordata > Actinopteri > Siluriformes > Clariidae > Clarias > Clarias macrocephalus. The sequence goes on along the minus strand of JAAGKR010003408.1, from coordinate 48,723 downwards.
CCGGGGAACGCCTGTGTCAAAGGCTGTGAGTAGCGGCAGTACCTCGACACAGGTGGTGGGTTCTTCCCCTCGACCCTCTACGCCTGGGCAGCCCCATGCTCCACAGACCTCGAGCAGCACCCGACCACAGCAAGGACAAGTTAAACTCACTCTGGCTCAGTTGACTCAGCTTACACAAGGAGCTCAGGTTCATATATATTTTTATGCTTATACTTAGTCTTTTTTCTTCTTCTTCTTCTTCTTTTTTTTTTTTTTTTTTTTTTTTACTCGGTGGCATACCGTGGCTTTTAGTGAGATCCCTTTACTTTTATTCCATTTAAACTTTTAGGGTTAAACTAAGATCCATGTCTACTAGGAACATATTCCATCTCTGTTGTTTATAATTTCATTTTGTCTGTCTACTTCCTGAAATTCCTGAAATGCAACAATAATATTATTTTTCCTATGTTGATCACGTCTGACTCGAGCTCCATTGTTTTACAACAATCATAGCGAAGTCTAAGATTGACCTTGGGCATGAGGCAAGGACCTTCGAATCAACTTGTACTTGTAGCCAGGGTGTCAAAACACACATATGAATTCTTATATCTAATACAAATGCCATCTACAATTCCACACTAGAGAGACAACACTTTCAAATAGAGATGAGAAATCGTATCTATAATCCTACAGGCAGAATGCTCTAAACTATTTGCGCTTTGGCAAGCAGCACAGCATCCAGTGTGGTAGGAATTAGCGAATTATTTGCTAAGTTTTTTTTTTTTTAATTGTAACAATATGCTTTGCCATATTTACAAAATTGATGCTAACAGAACTGCAATATAAATTAGATAGGCCCCTATGGATCGTGATAATATTTTATCGGCTGGTCCCTAGCAGTCCCTGTCTTAATTGCAGATAGTTTGAGTGGGTAGGTAGTAATGTTTAGTTTACTTTTAAGATGATAACTTAAGAAAAATTTGTTTTTCCCAGTAGTGACAAACTATCAGAAAAACTTGCAGCTGGTATATTTTTTTTAGTATTTTCTTAAAAAACTGATTTTGTTGTTGTGGCAATTCATTTTTGTCATTAATATCATCGTTCCGCTTTTGTAGTTTTCCTCAATGCAGTGAGCTTGAAGTAGCATGACTTGCCATTAAATAAAACGTCATTAAACATCAAGAAATTCTCACTACTAATAAACAAAAATAAAGAAACATGCTACTAACTTGTTCAGGTCAAGCTGTCTAATTAACTCCTACCAGTCACAACTTCATTTAACATTTTCCATGACTCATTCCTTCCATTGTAGGCTTTTAAGCACAGAGGCATGACAACAATAAAAAAAAAATGTCATTGGAGTTTTTTTTTTTCTGTGCATTGTGTATTCCTTAAGTATTAATATTTAATACTCTTAGAGTACTAATATTTTAGTTATAGATTTTTTTTTATTTAAATCTATTGTTAAAACCTATAAGAATCATTCAATTTAATATATTGATAAAGAGCCATCCTGGGTAACACCTTCTAGCCATGAAAGTGATCAGTGCCATTGCTGTTACTTTGTGAACTAACATAGAAACAATCAACCATCTTTTCCTGCTTTTCTACGAAGGGTGGGAATCCAGGACTGACTGTGGTGATCCAGGGTCAAGGGCAGACCACAGGGCAGCTGCAGGTCATCCCGCAGGGTGTGACTGTGATCCCAGGCCCTGGTCAGCAGCTCATGCAGGCAGCTATGCCAAATGGCCAGGTCCAGCGCTTCCTCTTCACTCCAATGCCACCAGCTACTCCAGCTCCCACAGTTTCCACCCCCAGCAATTCAGCCATTCCTGCTAGCAGCAGCACAGCTACCAACTCCACTGCTGTACCCACAATGACTTCGCGGCCTGGTAGGATATCTGTTATGGCTATAGAGGTGGTTTCTCATTATATAAAGGGATTTGGAGTGTAATAGGTAGAGTACTTTATTGATGTGTCTAAAGAACAACAGCTGTGGATGTATAAAAGTCTAAGTGTACATGTGTGTGTGTGTGTTTGTTTAATCATTTTTCAGCAATTCAACCAGCAGCCCAGGTCTCACCCATCATCCAGCCCTCCGGACTTCCCTCACCGCCACCCTCGCTTTCTAAATCCCAACCTACGTTACAGCCAACCTCCACATCTCAAACACAGACATCTTCCGCTCCAGTTTCTACCCTGCAAGCTCAGTTTTCTCCACCTCAGCCCCCATTGCAATCACAATCGCAAATCCAACCCCAAACTCAGTCACAACTACAAAGCCATTCCCAAGCCCAACTACATCAAACCCAACAACAAGCCAAAATCCAACCACAACTTCAGAGTCAGCTACAGCAACAACCCCAAATCCAGTCCCAACCCCAACTTCAAACCCAATTGCAACACCAAGTGACATCACAACCCCAATCACAGCTCCAAATCCAGTCCCAACAGCAACCACAACCTCAACAGCAAGCTAAACTCCAACCCCTGCAGCAACTTCAACCTCAGCAGCAGACTCAAGCCCAGCCACAACTTCAGCCCCAACAGCAAATCCAACCCCAACTTCAACTTCAGCCCCAACAGCAAATCCAACCCCAACTTCAACTTCAGCCCCAACAGCAAATCCAACCCCAACTTCAACTTCAGCCCCAACAGCAAATTCAACCCCAACTTCAACTTCAGCCTCAAACACAAATCCAACCCCAACTCCAGCTTCAGCCTCAACAGCAACTCCAATCTCAACTCCAACAGCAATCCCAACCCCAGGCACAGCTTCAACAGCAAATCCAATCCCAGGCACAACTTCAGCCGCAACAGCAACTCCAACCTCAGGCACAACTTCAGCTTCAACAGCAATCTCAACCGCAACCCCAGCCACTACTTCAGACTCAACAGCAACTCCAACCCCAACAACTCCAGTCCCAAACACAACTTCAATCTCAACTCCAGTCCCAAACACAACTTCAATCTCAACTCCAGTCCCAAACACAACTTCAATCTCAACTCCAGTCCCAAACACAACTTCAGTCTCAACTCCAGTCCCAAACACAACTTCAGTCTCAACAACAATCCCAATCGCAACTTCCGTCTCCACAGCAATCCCAAATCCAACTTCCGTCTCAACAGCAACAGCAGCAACAGCTTCAGTCCCAACAAAAACCCCAGCTTCATCCCCAGCCTCCTCTTCAACCTCAGCAGCAACCTCAACTCCATCTTCAGCCCCAGCCTCTGCAGCCTCAAGTCCTGCCTCAACAGCCTTCCCAAGTCCAACCACAGCCACAACTGCAGCCCCAACATCAATCCCCAGTTCAGCCCACCTCCCCCTTACCTGTGTCTCATGTATCCCAAGTGACTTCCCCCCCAACACAGGTAGCCTCCATTGCTGTAGCACCACAGGTAGCCCAGACCACAGTAACTCAGGTTCGGCCCCAGATTCAGCTCCCTGCCCAGCTTCTTAGTGTTCCAGGGATTCAACAACAAGTTTTGTCCCACATCCAGAACCAAGTGGCAGCTCAGCTCCAGGCCCAGGCCCAGCATGGTACCCTTCCCCAGCAGATCAAACTACAGCTCCCTATCCAGATTCAACAGCAGGGTGGAGGCCAGGTGCAGACGCATCAGATCCAGAATGTGGTAACTATCCAGACGGCCAGCGTTCAGGAGCAACTCCAGCGAATCCAGCAACTGCGAGATCAACAGCAGCAGAAGAAGAAGCAGCAGGAGGCTAAGAGAGAGCAGGCTCAACAGGCCGCCAGCCAGAGTGAGCTCCTGCAGAAGCAGGTACAGAATTGGCAGATGCACCTATTCACTGTGACTTAAAAATCTGCAACCTGCCAAAAAAAAAAAAGTTAAGAGTTAAAAAGCTGCTAATAATCAAATTTAACAATCAAATCTAGATCAATGTAGATCAGTCAATCAGATCAATTAATGTAGGGCAGAAAAAAATGGTTCTTTAAAATTTACGTATTTTTAAGTTTTATGCTAAGGGAGAAGGTTATTGGTAAATGTTTCACTCGTTTCTGGTGCTGTTCCAGGTGGTCATGAAGCAGAATGCAGCCATAGAGCACTTAAAGCAGAAGAAAGCCATGACGCCAGCTGAGAGGGAGGAGAATCAGAGGTAAAAACCATACTGCACTTCTTGTATCCGTGTAATGACTGACTTTCCGACCTGTTATTTACTTTACTCTGTGCAGGATGATCGTGTGTAACCAGGTGATGAAGTTCATACTGGATAAGATTGACAAAGATGAAAAGCAGGCAGCCAAAAAGCGGAAGCGGGAGGAGTCCGTGGAGCAAAAGCGCAGCAAACAGAATGCCAGCAAACTCTCGGCTCTGCTCTTTAAACACAAAGAGCAGCTGAAAGCTGAGATCCTGAAGAAGAGAGCGCTGCTGGATAAGGAGCTACAGGTGGAGGTGCAGGTAAGAACACTCTAATTTTCCATATTTTATTGTAAAAAAGCGAGAGAGAGAGAGAGAATTTTTAGGGATGGGAATCACCAGTCAAAACCCAGATACCTAGTCGATTCGATTAATATTGCGATTCTGTCAAGATTTTATAAAAACACTTATTCAATATAAATTTTTTTCCCCAATTTTGTTACAATTTTAATACTTGGAACCTTTAAAAAAAAAGTTTCAGTGGAAGTCCTCAGAACATGATGGCATATGCTAACTTTGGTTCTACATGACGTATTATAAAACCCAAATGGACAGTGTGATAATTGAAGGCTTTCTTCTTTAACACTCACCGGCAGGATTTCCACATAAATGTTTCTATCTATTTATTTATTTATTTATTTATTTATTTATTTATTTATTTTTTGAAAAGTGTTTCCAGTGTTGTTTTGCCACGTGGAATGGTGGGGCTTTAGTTTTAAGAGTTAATCCTCCTGTGTTTTTACTGTGCGACACTATGATGCTTTGCAGAGTATGTGCGACCCTCAGTATGGTATTCTTATACTTTTTACGGAAGCTAGTATTTGCAGCATTTACTTAGTACAATACCATACACCGTTCTGGCGCTACCGCTCCGGTAACTGTTTATTCTGCTAGCGCGAAAGTGACCTGTCCGCTACTAATCAATCAGTCGCTGATGGCAGAGGTACAGATTTTTAAAAAGGGTTGGCAAATATATTTGAGTGGCCGTCAATATATCCTATAGTTTATGTGTGGGGAAACACAGTAGTATTTTACAAGAGTTGAGCAGTTTTCTCACAGCTTATAATATGAGCTCACGACTTCTAGCATGTACGTTTCGAGACTAGCTAGCACACATGGTGTTTTAACACTGATGTAAACGTGTAATGAGCGGCTTTCGAGACTAATTCACTCACTGAAGTTGGGAGAAAAAAAGGATGACCGGATGATTTTTACCGCACTCAACTTTTGATAATGTAATGCTGTAAAATTGCATTTCTGTTGCACCACTCAGAAGCTTGCGCGCTCTGCACAGAAGGTTAAGTCCAGTACGATCAGTCACAGCTGATCTGATAACTGTTAATTCCAGTCAATGGCTAATTGACCGTTGCATCTTTATTATAAATATAATAAATCATTAAAAAATCAACATGGCGATACATGAATCGGCACACACATTCTTAACTGAATCAGTTTTTTTCCCCAAATTAGTCATTATTTGTAGTAATTATCGTAATTAATTGATGAGCAGAAAGAGAAGGCTTGGAAGCCATATTAACATTTCTGTTTTTTCCTTGTTACTCTTAGGAGGAGCTCAGGAAAGATCTGGGCAAGCTGAGGAGAGAGAAGGAGAAAGCTCAGGCTGCGGCAGCACAAGCAGCTGCCACAGCCATCAGTGCCCAGGCGGCATCGCTCTCCACACACTCCTCTACGGTCACTTCTCCCCCCTCTAGTCATAAACGCAAACGGGATGAGGAGCGTGATGCAAGCTTGTCTAAGAGCAAGAAGAAGAAGATGATCTCCACCTCGTCGAAAGACAGCAAGAGAGACACGAAGCTGTACTGTGTCTGCAAAACGCCCTACGACGAATCCAAGTAAGGACTTAGGAAATCTCACAGTTTCGAAGCATGTCAATTTGATGTCATTTTAAAATGAGATTTTACATGTTATTTATGAGGTGATGTGTTCTTGAAAATTGTTCGAAATAAAGCAAGTGTGAGTGGTCCTGGAAAAAAAAAATTATATATATAGTATTTTTCAAATCATGTGAAGTATACGATAAAAATGTTATGATGGTGTTAAATTGCTTACAGGTTTTATATTGGCTGTGATCTCTGCTCAAATTGGTACCATGGTGAGTGTGTTGGCATCACAGAGAAGGAGGCCAAGAAGATGGACGATTACATCTGTATGGAATGTAAAAGAGCACAGGAAGGCAGCTCAGAGGAGCTCTACTGCATCTGCAGAACACCATACGATGAGTCCCAGTATGTGATGGGTTGTTTTTTGTTTTTTGTCTCTTACTCATGGAGATGAAGTAAATTTTAAAATAAACCAGTTTGCTTTGTTCAAAATGTATGAATACATTTACAATGGTCTCCAAAATATTGAGACAAAAATAAAAATTTAAATCATTAAGGACATTGTCACATGTTTAATATAATGACAATGAAGATAATCATAATTTATTTTATGCAGTGTAATGCAGTAAGTATTTAGCAAGTCTTTTATTTGCCCAAATTCGTCAGAATCTGGTTAGGCATAGAGTCCAAAAAGTGTCAGTTTTTTGTGTGTCTCTCTCTATCAATCTGTTCTTGCTTGATTACTTCCTGGAGATCATGTAGATAAGATGGTTTCTTGCCTGCTGCTGCCTTCGTCGCCATTTTCCAACATGTTTTCTATTGGCTTTAGGGCTGGAGATGACCCAGGACATGGCTCCAGACGCATCAATGTCATTGTCACATAGCAATCACATTCAAATTTTTACATTCAAATTTTATGTCACATGCACAGTCATACACAGTACGATATGCAGTGAAATGCTTCAATTAATTAGTACAACTCTTACTAATTAGTAATAGCCTGTCTGGCTAATTACTGACATCACCTGTTCAGGGAGAACTATGATAGCATGGCATATGTTGTCTGAATATTTTTGGGCACCGTGGTACATATTGACAGAATCTGATTTTGTGTTCAGGTTCTACATTGGCTGTGATCGCTGCCAGAACTGGTACCATGGGCGCTGTGTGGGCATTCTCCAGAGTGAGGCGACTCACATTGATGAATACGTGTGCCCCCAGTGCCAGTCTACAGAGGAGGCCATGACTGTCCTGTCTCCACTTACAGATAAGGATTATGAGGGTTTGAAGCGAATACTCCGGTCCTTACAGGTGATTATGGCCATCGAAAGGAATTAAGCCTTTTTATTTATTTATTTATTTTATTATTTTATTATTTTAATTTTTTTACATAATGTAAGTGTATTTATTTATTTATTTATTTATTTGTCACTGTGTTGTCTGTAAACTTTCAGGCCCATAAAATGGCATGGCCTTTTTTGGAACCAGTGGACCCTAATGATGCTCCAGATTATTATGGGGTCATAAAGGAGCCGATGGGTGAGAGCGTTTTTAATTATATGAATAATTTGTCTTTAACTTAAATGTAACAGGAGTTTGAATCTTGTTAACATCTTGTAAGGTTATGCTGCCATATTTTTCTATTAAAAGTCCCTGATGACAAATTGGAGATTCAGTTTTCAAATGCTGAATCATTTTGGGCATACTGTCACAGGTTTAATGTAATTATTATTTTACTGTTACTGTGATTGGGGTAAAAGTGGTCTGACGTATATCTCATTCTAATTTTATAACTGTACATGGATTATTAATTTGAGTTATTTAACAACTATGCAATATGCTCTGGAGTTATCAAAGATTAACTTTTAAATATTTTATTCCTTTACCTGTAGATCTTTCCACAATGGAACAGAGGATACAGAAACGGTTTTACAGCAAGCTAACAGAATTTGTAGCGGACATGACCAAAATTTTCGACAACTGCCGCTACTACAACCCCAGCGACTCACCTTTTTACCAGTGTGCCGAGTTCTTGGAATCCTTCTTTGTACAGAAGCTCAAAGCTTTCAAAGCAAGCAGGTAAGAAAGGCTTCTGAGGTAACAAAAGTCAAGGTCTTCTTCAGTTTAAAAGTTTTTCTTCTTTCTTTTCTTTCTCGTGTGTGTTTTTGTTTAAGTGGTGATATGGTTTTAAAGTCCCCATAAAATCAAAATTGCTGATAGGCCAAAATAAGATGTTAATATTTTATTTTTGTAGTCCATTATTTTTGGGGGAGACGGTAAAAAAGTATTTTGTCCTATAAACAAACTGGGTGAGATATATTGCTTTAGTGTAGCACTCACAATTGGTTGTAATTTTAGTTGTAAAAACTGTATTACTGTATATAGTGGTGCTCCGATCAGGCTTTTTGAAGTCAGAATCAGCCAATGGTTGATCCCAGTAACCCCCCCCACACACCTGTGATCACAGGTTATTTCAGTCTTAGATTTAAAGTGTTCTATATTTATTGTGTAGGATTGTTTATGTACCATTTATACAACTTTCATAAAACTTTTATATATTGCAAGGCAACATGTGCAACATATTCTTTATTTCTTAGTGTAGATTATAAAGAAACTATTAGAATAGCCTATATTCAACTAAAGGGCAAAATTTTCCATGCCTTAACTGGCATCAAGGGGTTCTCACAAACCCCGAAATACTGAAATGCGACTGCCTTGCTATACTCACTCGCTATAATATGCAGCACATGGAACAAAACTGCATCAATGAATAACAAATCGAAACTCTCCACTGATGCTTTTAAATAAACACGCACTTTATTTGGCGAGCCAGTGAGAGCGGGCATTTCTTTATAAATATCCAAATTTTCGCACCAACATATGGAACCAATTCATGGCTCAGATATCGATTCTTTTACTGGGCACTTTAAAACCAAGCTTGTATCTCATAAATTATCTGAAGGTATTTACAAAAGTCTTGTGTATTTGTGGCCCAACATGTCAATCTTTTTGCTTACATCATGTGTAGTTGAGTGTCTGGTAGAATCGTCCCATGCGCTTTTTCTCCATCTAAGTGTTGTGCATGTCATTCACGCCACTCATTCTTCTCTTGCAGATTGATGTCTTGAGTCTGACGTATAGCTGGGATCTATGCTGAAGGGGTGGAGTTTCTCTTTTATAGATACAAGGAACTTGCTGTTTTATGAGCAGCTGAAACTCCACATGATTTTTATATTTAAGTTAATTCAGCATTTCTTTTCCATCAAAAGGGGGGTAAATAAAAAAACAAAAAAATAATAATATTAAAAAGAAAATCACATAAAAAGACGAGTGTCCCAAGCATGGCTTCATTGACAATCCTCAAATGGCAGCCATGTTGTTAAACCATGTATACAAGAGAGATGTCTTAAGTGCATACAAGGTTATGTGGATTTTTTTTTTAAACTCTTGTTAATAATGTTCTCGTATTAGTAAATATGATATTTTATTTGTACATGCCTAACAACAATGCCTTGTTTTCCACAAATGTGTTTACTTTGGCACTGGTATAAAATATTTTGTATATTTTATTGTAAGATGGATTGGATTATTCTCTTATGAAGCCGTTTCCGGTTCAACCGCTTGTCCTGGACTAACGCTTGTTTGTCATGTGTCCTCATAAGTGAACAAATCTTATCTCATCATTCATCTGAAATATTTTGTCAGTCGAACGATAATAATAAAAATAAAAAAAAAAGCTTGTATTTAAAGTGTGTCTTTTGGGAGACTTGGGTTTTAAATCCTTTTGTGAAGGATTTTGTGTTATTAAATTAGTGATAGAGAATTGGAGGGTTGAATATTTTGTGTAGTTTTGCTATACAGACTTTATCATGACATTTCTCTTTGACTTTTTTTTTTTGAACAACCTGCTCATGACCCATATCATTATTAAAGTTGAAAAATCACTTACAGAAATGGCAGAAAAGATTCAGTTCTCCCAAAAAAGAAAGGGCTTTCCTTGCAGGATTAATGCCAACATGGCTGCCATGTCCCGTATCATCCTCCTCCTCCAGGCGTTGCATACATGTCCTTTAGCTATGTCTCATTTCATTTATAAATTTATTTTTATTTTTATTTTTTTATGTCTTGTGGCCTGTTCAATAAAGTCATCCAACAGCTTCACTTCACTTTGCTTCCTTTTGTATTCTGTAGGTCTCATAACAACAAACTACAGTCTTCATCTTCATAGAATACAACCACACGTGGTGCTAAAGCACGTCTCTAAAGGATATGTTTGGGGGGAGGGGGGTGGGGACACTCTGAACAGTCGATCCAAGGGAACCAGGCATCTTTTGTCTCAAGGATGCCCGACACATTCTCCATTTTCTTTCTCTCTCGCCCCAAACTGACGGTTCTTCCCAAGTCGACCAGCAACGCACATGACTGCAGTGTTTAAAGCAGCATCTCTTTGACATGCCCTACTCTCTGACTGTGGAGCGAAAAGGCAGCGGAGGGATTACATGAAGCATTTTGTAACGTTTGTTACCTCAAAGCAATGACTTTTGGATGGAATTTTTTTTCTTTCTTTTTTCTTTTCTTTTTTTAAATCATGTTTGCATAATCCAGGGTCCAGGTCTACATATACCTTTCATGACAGTAGACAATGACATGTTTTCATGTGATGTGCAAGAATTAGATTGATCTGGGACACAACTGACTGTGTTTGACAAGCAGTTGGTTTTGTGTGGATTAGCGTTTCCGGATGTCCAAAAGAGTAAATTTTATTCAGATGCAGGGTTTTAGCTGTTTGATGCCGAGTGGCTGAAGCAGCTAAAAACCAAGATCAGTGGTGAGGCGCTCCGTTTGTATGTCTATTCTTCCTTTTTTTTTTCTTTTTTTGTAATACAGCTGAAGAAATATTGATGTATATGAATCGTAAATAAATGGAAAGAGTTCTCTTTCCCACACTGATGAACATGTCTCCCCCCCTTTTTTTTATCTGAATTGTGTGGTAATTGTCTTATGACTCTCCTTCCTAGGGCTTATGATCATAAGATTTTAAGTATCTTAGCTGAGAATATTCAACTTGCATTTCATCAACTGTACTAAAAGTCTAATAGGTTGCCAGATATTCTCCTTTACAGACTCTATGTAAATTAATGTCAATGCACTGTTAAGTATTATTGAAAGTATTATTGTTAATTGAACAGGCACAACTACAATATACCCCATTAAAATCAATAATCAGTAAGATATAAATATAGTATAACTGAAGTATTTTGGTAATTATATATAAATCATTGAAGTTTCCATAACTTTTGGATGTTGTGATAAAATGTTATTAATTTCAAAATGACAGGACAGTTGTCTAATTAGCTAGCGTTCACCCTTAGGGCATTGTTTTATGCTGAAATTGTGAATGAAACCTTTAGGAGGTGTGATTAATATTAGTTCTGGCAATATTTCTGGCTGTTATTTAATTTGTAGGCTTTTATCATGCACTTGTTTTATCAGATTGCTTTTAAAATAACAGCTCATTTATAAAGACTTGTACAGTACATCCTATATAAGGAGTGTTCAAGCCAAAGTGGAACTTCTGATTGTGCAGAATAACAACACAGTTATGAGGATAAAAACTACCTGTATTTCTCTATGTATTCCCGTGCTACACTAATCCTCTTAATCCCATCGACTAGTGCTTGGATACAATAAAGGTAGAACCATTATCAAATTTCTTTCCTCACGTCTGAAACCCCGGCCTCCCAAGAACTCCTTTAATGGCCCAAACAATATAGAAATAGCTTAGAGCGAGGTCAGGACTGTATGGGAGTGCAAGTTGTGTTTGTAAATGATCGTGTGTAGAATTTCTATGGACAGATGCATCTTGTCCGCAAGCTGTAGTCAAGTCATCTGTCATTTTTCAAGGATCAGGTTTTCCACACACTGAACGTTCACAGGAATGATTGCAATGGGCTCTGAGCCACTTCAGCTGGGATCGTCATTCACAAACATGTAGCCTTCTTTAAAAAGTTTACACCATTCAAAGCTTTTACTGCAGCTGAGTCTCGTCACTGTACTGTACTTGTGGAAATCTGGAAATGTTTGACATTTCTTGGTCTAATGAAATCAAGGTATTATTGGCATAACTCAAAAAAAAAATGTTTGGGGCAAAAACAAAACTGCTCATTACCCAAAGAACACTGAACTCATCGTGCTGGTACTGGGGCTCTAATGAAGATTAATGGAATCATGGATTGCACCAAATATAAGTCCCTTTTGAGCACAAAAACTTCAAGCACAATAGTTTTTGTGTCGCTTTCATGTTTTGCCATCATAGTCCAAATTTAAATCCTATTGCAAATTTTTTTTACAGTTTTGTAATACGATGTAAACTAATGACCTTTATGCCCAACAACCCCCTCATTGTGCTTCCTGATTCCTTACATAGTAACACTTCCTATAGCCAAGTTCAGCCTGTCTTCTGGAACCCTTTTTCTATGTGACACAGGGAACCTGGCCAAAAGCTTAAATAAGCTCTCTTTGCTGATAATACACAGAGATCTTCAGACACATCATGCGTGTGTGCGTTTGTTCCTTTCTTCTGGTTTGAGTTCGGCTAGTAAATGTATTGAGGTGTGGCGGACACAACAATCAATCATTCTTCTTTTAATTCATCTTAAAACTTAGCAATTTGGATACTCTATACCTAACAGTAATAATAATATGTAAATACATTGTAGGACCCCTGTTGCGGTTTGAAAGATCCGGAACATTTTTCTCAGTGAAGTGACAGTAGAATGAATTCACAAGGTTGGTGGACTCAAAAATGTACAGTTCTTCAATCACCCAATCATGTGGCAGTAGCGCTGCATGTAGCTACAGGTCAGGGTAAAATGTGCTCTGATGAAACCTGAGCCATTAAACTAGGTTGCTCGACTCCAAAATGTGCTAGACTGGTAGACCTTTAGATGTATTACACACAAAAGTTGTTTTTCTTTGAATGCACGTAACTGGACTATACAATTATCATTTACAAATGTAAATATTTGATGCCATTTGTTTTATAAATTCATCTTAAATTGTCAACAATTTTTTGGTGCGTGTGAGTGTGTGAGTGGGGGGCTTTACCCCATCCTCACTGCAATTCTTGCTTGTTGCTTACTTGATCGATCGATCGATCGATCGATCTATCTATCTATCTATCTATCTATCTATCCATCCTACAATTGTTTTACAGAATTATTATTTTTTCATTGTTCATACTTGTTTGACCACACGAAGTCTAGAATTCAAATTCTCTTTCTCTCACACACTCTATTACACACAATGTCACCCCTGCCAAGAAGTACAGTGTTTACTGGCAGGACTCCAGATGTTCTGTTGTCTTAAAAAAAAAAAAAAAAAAAAATTTTTTTAAATCGATTTTTTAATACAATCATCTAGAATATCCTGCTTATTTTTCACTCTCTTGCGGAAATTTGCTATAAACCCTATACAGTATTACCTTTAATGCCATTTATGACGGCATCCTTTTCAAACTTCTGAAATATCGCGATAATATACGTGATTTGCTGTAAAGCCACGCCTCTGTTCACCCTGTGATTTTTCAAACCAGTCCAATCGCGCGCTGCTTTTGCTCAAACAGACCAATAGGAGCGTCCGGCCCGGCGATTTAAAGGTCTGTTCTGCTTTTCCTCGTCGCACATTTCGCCTGAGCGGAGACGGTAAGTTGGTTGTCATAGTTTATTTTTTTTAATATGTAGGTTTATACGTTAAAAAATACAGACGTTATAATTTATATTTATATAAATATTTTATTAATTTTGTGTTTGATTCACGCACCGGAAGTTTTATAGTTTTTCTTTTGTGCTTTCCGGAAATAGCCGGCAAGAGCATGTTGTCTGTTTTTTGCTAATTTTGTTCTTTATTTTCAGGTTTATATTTTCCTTGGTTAAACTCACTAATCTTGAAGTAAAACATGTCTGCTGCTAACGAGAACAGCGCGCGTCTGACCCAGTTCAAAAACAAAGGAAAAGATACGGCTGTAAGTGACAGTAACGCGTTAGCTCAAGTTCAGTGTCTGCCGTTAGCTTCTGATTCATCATCAACGGCCAACTTTGAAATAACTCCGACTTTCTTTTTATTATTGTTATTAATAATAATAATAATAATAATAATAACTTTAAATGTAGGAGTTGAGACGGAGGAGGATTGAAGTAAACGTAGAGCTCCGTAAAGCTAAGAAGGACGAGCAGATTCTGAAGAGGAGGAATGTGAGCACTCTGCCTGAGGAAGCCACCTCGCCTCTGCAGGAGAAAAGTCAGAACTGCCAGGTGAACAAAAAAAACCCTCCTCAGCTGCATATGTACACATTTGTTGAGCCCCCTTAAAACTCGGAGCATTTTAGTAAATGTTTTTGTTTTGCATAAAAAAATTAACACACGTCGGCCTCAGGGTTGTACAGTATAGAGTGACACCCTTTTGTTTTTTATTTAAGCACATAATACAATGTAGGCAATATAGAATTTTGTTTTAACCATCTATTCAAACATTACTGAGTGAAAAAATGGGTCACATAGGCAAAATATAGCACAGATGCATGTCACGTATCTTGTTTCCATGACCAAAAATATTATTATAATATGCTTATTTTAGGAGATGTACATTCTCATATTCCATATTTTATATATGCCATAAATTGTTCCTGTTCAGTATTTTTGCATTTAAAATTTGTTACTGGTCAAAGAACTATTATAATCCATCAAGCATCATTATTTTAATAAGGGTAGAATCAAATCTTCTCTGCCATGCTTTATAGATCATAATTTTCCCCAAATGCTGTATAATTTTTATTAACCATTTGGTCAGACATGTAACTGAGCTGCTGTAAAAAGTTCAGTTTACATGGGGCACTAGAGATTTATAATCTTGTGTATTCCTTATAACAGGCTCAGCATTGGACAGTGGAGGAGATTTTTAATGGGGTTAACAGCAATAACCTTGAAACTCAAGTGCAGGCAACACAAGCTGCAAGGTGAGCTATCTTATGATTTTTGAGGGGGATCTTTTAAAATTATATATATATATATTTTCCATTCTTGTTCACATTACTTTTTGTAATTGTACCTTTCTGTTAATTTAGGAAGCTGCTGTCTAGGGAGAGGCATCCACCCATTGATCGAATCATCAGTGCAGGCCTGATCCCCAAGTTTGTAGGCTTTCTGGGCATGTCTCAGTCTCCGCCCATTCAGTTTGAAGCAGCCTGGGCCCTGACCAACATTGCATCCGGGACGTCCGATCAGACTACAGCTGTGGTAGAAGGAGGGGCCATTCCAGCTTTCATTGGGCTCATCACATCACCGCATTCTCATATTAGTGAACAGGCTATCTGGGCCCTGGGGAATATTGCTGGTAAGTGATGAGCCTCACTTCAACCCCACCTCAAAACATCTCCAGGCTATACAGTACCAATTTCTTTTTCGCCATGGCGTAAATCTTTGTTCTTCTGCTTTTTAGGTGATGGCTCTGCATATAGAGATAAGGTCATCAAGCA
The DNA here is from genome assembly GCA_011419295.1 of Clarias macrocephalus. Taxonomy (NCBI): domain Eukaryota; kingdom Metazoa; phylum Chordata; class Actinopteri; order Siluriformes; family Clariidae; genus Clarias; species Clarias macrocephalus. Next base: position 33,213 of record JAAGKR010003408.1, on the reverse strand, counting down.
TGGTGCTATTGCCCCACTTTTGAGTCTGCTTGCTGTGCCTGACCTTTCTGTGTTTGCTGTAAGTTAAATAATGAATGACTTTCTTGCTGACCATTTGAAGTATCTTTTGATGGAACATTTGTTGGTTACTATTTTTGATAGGGCTGAAATGCAATAATAGTGTTGTACACTGCATAGCGTACTTTTTTTTTTTTTTTTTTTTTTTTTTTTTTTGACATTATTTAGGCTGAATAATAAATGTTTCTTGGATGTGTAGCCCCAAATTGTTTTCTATAAATTTTTTTTTTTTTTTTTTACTTGTGGATAGACTAGTGCACTGGAATGTTCTTGGTTTCCCCTTCTGTATATTCTGGTATTGATGGAAATCCTTTACCATGGTATCCATACTAATGGTAGTGATGGCTTCCATCCACCAGGGGGCGATGAAAGTCCTGTATTAACTTTTTTTTCCCCCTTCACTTCAACAGTCTGGCTACCTGCGGAACGTCACCTGGACTTTATCTAACTTGTGTCGCAATAAGAATCCTGCACCGCCCCTCGAGGCTGTGAGGCAGATCCTGCCCACCCTCATCCGCTTGCTGCACCATAATGATAAGGAGGTGCTGGCAGACACTTGCTGGGCCGTTTCATATCTGACTGATGGTCCTAATGACAGGATTGAAGTGGTGGTCCAAACTGGTGTGGTTTCCCGACTGGTGCAACTGCTTGGCTCCGGAGAGCTTTCTATTGTGGTATGTGAACTGTTGGATGCATCACATTAGATGCACTGTACACAAGTGAAGAATATGCTGGGGTTAATTAGACTTTTTTTTTTTTTTTTTTTTGTCCCTGTAAAATTCTCTCTCCTAGTTTTTAAATCCATCTTCATCTTGGTCAGCTTTTTGTTTTTATTTAATGAATAATGACATCCTTCTAATATTGCATATTAAATGAATACATTATTGTGCAGACTGTTGGTGAACTTTTGCATTTCAAACACAATTTTACTAGAACAAAGCACAAAAGTTAATTCCATCCTTCTCCATGTTCAGACTCCAGCCTTGCGCTCCATTGGCAACATTGTAACTGGGACAGACGAACAGACCCAGACGGTGCTGGATTCCGGTGCCCTCTCCATGTTTGGAGACCTTTTGCGGCATCCCAAGAACAACATTCAAAAGGAAACTGCCTGGACCCTATCCAACATCACCGCCGGCAAGGACACACAGATCCAGGAGGTCATTAATGCTGGTCTGGTCCCGTGCTTGGTGGATGTGCTCAGAAGGGTATGTTGAAACCTGTGACATTAAACACAGCTATAATAAGTTGTCAGATTTTTAAATGCGTCAATGCAAAAGTTAATTATAAGTGGACCAACACTGCAAATTTCACATTTCAACTTTTGACTTTTTAAAAAAAAATTTTTTTAAGTGGGTTTGCTGTCCACCACTCATTTAGCATGTTCACTTTCCATGTTTAGGGTGACTACAAGACTCAGAAGGAGGCGGTTTGGGCTGTGACCAACTACACCAGTGGAGGCACCATAGAGCAAGTTGTCTATCTTGTTCAGGCCAATATCCTAGAGCCACTACTCAATTTACTGTCTGCCAAAGACAGCAAGACAATTTTGGTCATTTTGGATGCACTCAGCAACATTTTCCTGGTAGGTCACCTGTGTGATGTTTGAGTGTAGCCTAGGGAATGTTTAATATTTTTTCCATCCACATTCACTAACTGCACACTCTTCACAACCACTAGGCTGGAGAGAAGATTGGCGAAACTGATAAGCTGTGTCTGATGATTGAAGAATGTGGTGGTTTGGATAAAATTGAAGCTCTGCAGGCACATGAAAATGAAATGGTGTACAAGGCATCACTAAACATCATTGAAAAATACTTCTCTGGTGAGGTGAGTCCATAAAAGTGGGTCGTGCCTTGGAGTGGCTAATGAAAATTTGAATAAGGATCAATAAAAGTGTCCACCTAAATATTTGTGATGTGCCTAACAAATCACTAAGTGGGTGGTGTGCTGCTGTCATCAAAGGTGGTTACTGTGCAATGCCATTTCACGGAAGAAAATATTTCAACAATGTCAAACATTGTAATTGTCTATTTTCTATAATCCCACTTCAAATATGAGCTTATTTCCATAGTATTTTCTAGCTGAATGTTCAAAATCTTAATTAAAAATAAAATGTCAAAGTGCTGACCATGGTAAAGATTGGCCCACAGAGGACCAAAATGCAATGCAGTTAACTTGGAGATTCAGCTAATTGGTAGTCTATGGGATGACGAGCACTATAGTACTGGTTTTGATGGTATCTGCATTGAATTCCAAGCCTTTGGAACCGGTTCTGTTTAAAGATGGAGATAATGTGAGAAATTAGGCACCATAGTCAGGAGGTATTTGACAAGCAAAATGGATAATATAAAAAATAAATGTAAAGTTTAAAGTGATTTCAATTAGCAAAACACAAAAAAAAGGTACCTCAAATATTGAAGCATGTATAATCTTTCCTAGAATGGTATGCAATTTATAATGTTTTACTTTCTTTTCCAGGAAGAGGAAGATGAATGTGTGGCCCCTGAAGCCACTGCTGATGGCTATGCATTCCAGATAAATGAAAACCAAGGCACTTTCAACTTCTAGATCTTTTTTTTCTTCTTGCACTACTGTTCTGTATGTTCTGTCTTTTTTTCCAGTCCAGTCTGTTCTACTCTATGAAACTGTACATATGGAACTGTCTGAATTTTATCACTTTGTAAATAAAGGAAGTGAAAATTAGTATCTTTGTTTTGAATTGTTGGGGATGAGCAGAGTTAGAGGTTTGTGCTGAACTATAAGTTTAGTATAGTTGGCTCTGTATTCTTCGGATTTTGGGGCGAGGGGGAGGTGGGAGTGACGGGGAAAGACTATACATACACGCACACATACGCACACCAGAGAGGAGGGGACTGATGACGTCACGGTGGAGCTGAACATCTGCCAGCTAAGAGGAGGACGAGCTCCATCAGAGCAGCGCAACTTTCCCCACGATCACTCTTCTGCACTGCGCAAAATAAAGAGCGCGGCGTAAAAAAAAATAAAAAAAAAACTGCATCTTACACAGCCTACTAGAGTTAAAAACGTGTTTTTATTTCTCGGTCCCCGCGCTTTTATACGCTGTAGCTTGGTTTATTAAAGAGAACGACATGCACGCTGGAAGCGAGGCACGATAAGGACTTCTTAAGAGGAGCTCGGCGCTGTGGACATGGCAGATCTGCGCACATCCGGGCCACTGCGGCGGGACTCCATTATTAGCAATTAACTGTGAAAGTAACTGGCTAACCGACTAGCATTGCAAGACGGACGGGGGGGAAATACAAAAACGCTACGTTTTCTTTTAAAACTAAAATATATATTAATTTTACACGAGAAGTCTGAGCTCAAGCTGGAAAGTTAAAGGAGATGTCTAATCAAGGGGGAAGGAGAAATGGTCCGGTGAAGTTGCGTTTAACAGGTAAGTGTGTAGTTTAGCTAGCACAAACAGCGCAGCTAATATGGTTAGCCTGCAACCAAACACTGAGCAGTTTCTAACTGTTTCTTTCATTTTTCCTTTTAGCCTCGACTCGTTTGTGCAATACGTATGTGTTTAAGTTGATTAGCTTAGTCTGTGAACTAGTGAAGGGCTGTGTGCATTTAGCTCCTGTTAGCTAGCACGTAATAGCTAAGTGGGGGGTCATGGAGACGAAACCAGTCGTAGCAACGTAAACATTATCGTTTCCGCATGCGCTATATTTAGTTTATCTTATTTGCGTCAATGGATTAAAAAAATAATTTTTAGAGATGTTGATACTGGAGGCTTTTTGCAGTGCGCTAATATTAGCTTTCAGTCTGCGCCGTTTGGTTAGCTTGTTAGCTAACGTGAAATGTTTATTTTTTTTAAGCAGACAGCTGTTTGGTTAATTAGTTAACTTTGCAAACATAAAGCTCAAATTCTTAAGATGTAATGGTTTATCTAGAGAGGTTGCTTGGTCTTGCTTTAATGGAATCGTAAAATTGTTAGATTTCCTCTTCCAACCTTAAAAAAAATATAGACACGTTTTTCTGATTTGGGTTTTCCCAACAGCTCTGATATCTAAACCAAATATAATTTGTAATATGTTCATGGAAAATCAGTCGCATTTTTTAGGTGACTGTCATTTTCATCTTTTACTATTTAAAGTAAAAGTCTACAGTGTTTCAGATTGGTTGGTTATTTATTTAAAAAAAAATCTTTATCACAAATCAGATCTTACTTCTCTGCTCTCATCTTTCTCTCTTTCTCTCCCAGTCAAAACAGCAGATTCTCAGGGGACACAACCTGGGGTTTGGTTTGGTTTCCTTTCCTTGTGTCGTCCTTGCTGTTTTGACTAGGAAAGGGAGACGAGAGGAGGCTGTTTGATATATCTCCAACATCAACTTTTCTTCCCCCACCCAAAAGCAGCTAAATTAAATGTTGAAGCTTGTAACGTTAGTGATGAAACAAAATAGAAGACAGGGATGTGGCGATCTGACGATCTGAGTCAGCGAGCCTGAATTGAGCTAAATGTGCTCATCCGTTTTAACTAGGAGCTTAAACCTGATCAGGGTGGATCCTGAGAATGATGGGTGTGAGGCAGGGATAAAACCTGGACCAGACGGCATCCGTTACAGCGCTTCAGGCACGCACTCTATGTGAACTGAATCATTGAGACAAAAATGAAATGCAATGATTTAATGTCTTTCTCAGTAAAAAAGTACTTATCTGGTGCAAAGTTCTTTATGCTTCAAAACCTGCTGGACAACAGACATCTGCAGTACTCTGATGTCAAAAACTCAATCTATGCCTGCTTGATTCCTTCCTACAAATCATGTACAGAAGTTTGAACACTGAACTTAATAATTAATTTGAGAATTCCCTAGTTTTAGACATTTTCCTGCAGAGGTTGACACCCTGGCTTCAGAAAATAAGTCTTACCGCATTCATTGACTAAACCATTAGTTCAACTCTTCAGGCAGAAAGCCTCAAACTTATTAGTGACATCACATGTTTTGTGCACAGTAAGTACAATATATAATACATGCCATTTTTTTTGTCTTAATACTTTGAGCTACTAGTGTGTATGAAACCGTGTAGACGTAGACAGTAGCTCCAACCATGATCCATTAGCTGTAAGGTAACAACACCAGTGCTGCCCTGAGATAAATAATAAACTAAAATACATTTGTGTATTTTTGCAAGTTTACTTAATTTAACATAAGCTCGTTGTACTGATCAGAGGCATTACATGCAGCTTGCAAGTGGTGAAGATGTCATGATTGCTTTTGGTACTATTTTTTTTTTTTGGTAATATTTACCGTTCATACAGGCGGTCCTGATTTTGAAAAGTATGGACACGGTTCTGTTTTGAGAGCGCTGTGAGATTTTGACTTTATTCCGCATGAACATTTACTGTAAAGGGGTTAGGGAAAAGTGCTTTATTTGTTTCTCTTCTTTACAGTGTACATGTACACATTTTTATCACAGTCGAGGATTTGGCATGGAGCAGGGAAATCAGCCTGTGATCTTGCTCAAAGAAAAAATACTACATACTAAATTTATCACGCATTCGTTCATCCAAATTGTGTTGCAATTCTCGGCAGTGTGACTCATTTCTAACCATGTTTTGAATCGAGACATGGCTTTTTTTTCTTTTCCTGTTCCAAAACAAGACATTATGTATAATAATGATAACGGATTAGTGTTTTTTTTCCCCCTCTTTTTTCTTTTGTGCTTTTGCCAATTCCTGAAAAAAATTGGGCGGTTTACTGACATGTCAGTTTGTGTCACATGCTCACATGAGAAGTTATTCTCTGTATGTTTAAACCGGTTTATAGATCATTGCGTCATATTTAATACACACACAGATATGATTCTAACATGCCAAGGTGCCACTGGGGTGTTCGGCCTGTCTAGGTTCTCACGCAGACTGTCAATGAAGTTTGCGTTGGCCTTCTCTTAAAGGAATATCAGATCACAGTTTTGCTAACAGTGTTCAAGTATGGAAGTGATTTTGGCCGTGTCTGTGTTGACACAGTACATGTAGTAAAAACACCCATTAGCCGTGCAGGGCTGACTCGGCTGCCAAATTTCACAAGTGCATTTGACCAAACAGTTCCACGTTTTGTTTAAACAGCAGCGAAAGCAAAAACCAAAGCATATTGAGGGAGGAAAAAACGCCATAATCGCACGTCATTTGTAAACGTTTTTGTTTTCCGACCGGGGGCTCTTAAATGATTGAAATGGTTTCACAAATTAATGTAGCGAGACTGGATTTCCTGTTGGTTCAGCTGCTCCGTGGGGAGGACAAAGGGCGAGACGGGTGTTTTCGAGTTGCCACCACCTATGCCACGAGGGCCAGGTGTGGAGAGGGGAAACAGTGACAGAACTTTTCTCACACACACAATTTTCTGAACGAGAATCTTGTGCGAAGGTCAGCCGTGGCAGGTGAACAGCAGGTCGAGCCGGATCAGAGGACTGTTAGTGGCTTTGATGCCAAGATTTGCATCGTCTCGGAGTAGCAGCCCAGGTGGTTTTATCTAAGGCCCAGTAGCAATTGCAGTGAGATCCAAACCTGTGAGAGGATAAAGATTTTCTCGGTATTTACAGCCAGCCATTTAATACCAGACTCTAAGGTAACCTGTTTAGACTTTTTTTCGGCAATTTGATCGTGTAAAGCAGCAGCTGTGCAAATCGCACTCAAACCTGGTATTTTTTTAAGTGACAGACATACATTATGCTCTGTGTATATGCAAGTGTAATATACTTGGATGACAGTTTATCAAAGGAATTTGTCAGTCACAGACCAGTCGTGGTTGATGGCACTAATCCGTATCAGGCTGGGATTAGAGGGGACACACCAGATCCTGTAATGGGGTAGCATGCTCATAATCATCATACGATAAGACGACTCGTTTTTTCTCTCTACTTGTTCGGATTACCTTAACATTTTCTCCTCTTTACATGTCGATGTTATTATATTTGACACAAAAAGTATTATACTGGAATTACAGACTTTTTGTCCCCAAACTGTCCAACTACGAACATGCCCACAATGATATTTATACTTTGGATTTTTATATATTTTTATTTAGGTTTATAAGATTTATATTGATGGTCATGTATTTCTTGCTGTAAGGTGTCTTTTGAACCTTCTTAGGTGAAGTGTTCATATGTGTTCAATCATATTAATAAAGTCTCATAATTATTAGCCAGGTCTCAAGGTTTCAACATCAGTATGGAGATAAGCACCACATTGTGAGGCCATTAATATTTGTTGTTATATATTAAGCTCACGACAAAATGTTAGACCTTTCGATACGACAGGCCAGATGTGTTGGATATAAAACGTGTATTTTCCAGGAGTTAGGAAATGCCGTTGGCCTGAGCACAACTGCGGATAATAGTTATGTGTAAGATAATGATTTGAGTAAAAGCCTGTGATGTACAGTACAGACCAAAAGTTTGGACACACCTTCTCATTCAAAGACTTTTCTTTATTGTGTTCTTTAGCCCAAACAAACAAGTCTCTTCTCCTTGTTGCCTGTCCTTAGCAGTGGTTTCCTAGCAGATATTCTACCATGAAGGCCTGATTCACACAGTCTCCTCTTAACAGTTGTTCTAGAGATGTGTCTGCTGCTAGAACTCTGTGTGGCATTGACCTGCTCTCTGATCTGAGCTGCTGTTAACCTGCGATTTCTGAGGCTGGTGACTCGGATGAACTTCTCCTCCGCAGCAGAGGTGACTCTTGGTCTTCCTTTCCTGTGGCGGTCCGCATGTGAGCCAGTTTCTTTGTAGCGCTTGTTAGTTTTTATGTCTGCACTTGGGGACACTTTCAAAGTTTTCCCAATTTTTCGGACAGACTGACCTTCATTTCTTAAAGTAATGATGGCCACTCGTTTTTCTTTACTTAGCTGCTTTGTTCTTGCCATAATGCAAATTCAAACTCTTTGAATGAGAAGGTGTGTCCAAACTTTGGTCTGTACTGTATTTCTTTGGCTTCCCTAACCTTGTCCATGCTCTTTCTAGTTTCTGCTCTTCGATATCCTTGATTTTCCCATCTAAGTGAATTCTTTCCCACCCTTCTCCTACTGTGCTGTATAGAAATGTTTGTCCCTTTGCCTGCTTCGACTTTGCAATGCTCCATGAATAAGAGGCCGCTGTGCATTTTTTTTGCCCCTGCAGTGGTGCCATCACAAAGAGCTCTTTTCTCATCCGTCTCGTCCCAGTCCAGCATAAAGCAGCCTTGTTCACAGAGCCGCGTTGCATTTAAGCAGACAGCATGTCCTGGAATTACGACAAGGGAATGCAGTTCCACATCAGCACTTTGGAGCCCTTCATGAATACAGCCTCATAACTGCACCGCAGTCCAGTACCAGCTGTGTCAAGTCTGTCTGCCTTTCCACCACAAGTCTAGCCGAAAGCTATAACCTTTTGTAGACGTTTGCCGAGCACAGACTAATTCTCTCATTTCAGGAGCGGGGCCTTGAAGGCCTCGTTCTGTTTGAGTCCCGTCTCTCTGTAATGTTCTGCAGATGCTGAGGTAGTGTTCCTGCCGCCAGCCTCTGTGCTCGTAAACCCAAGGTGTTCAAAGTGCGGGAAATGCTCGGAAATTCACTTGCCTGACATTCTCTTTGTCCTTGTCTTTCGTCTCCCCCCCCCCCCCATTCGATTACCTTTAGAAGCCGACCTTTTTTCGAATGTACAGGATGATCATCAGCCACTTGTCAGCTTATCACCAGTCTCTGAGTTTACTTCCTCACTCAGTTTTGCTTATTAAATCTTTAAGTTTTAGTGAACCGTACCAGAAGTGCTTGTGAACTCAGATTTTATACATAATAAGAAAGATACATTTGTTTATTAAATATAACAAATACACATTTGCTTGGAGTTTAAACCTTATTTTCTATTCTCTGATAGATATGTGAGGAACTTTCTTCAGAATCTTGGTCTAATTTGAGACCAACAATGACAGGAAGAACACTTTTTAAAAAAGTTACAAATAAATCAGCACGCTAACTTTTTAAATCATTTTATATCATTTAAAAAATGCGATTTGTTTTTACCCACTAATTGTTTTATTGGTCTTTTATGTTAAATAACCTGTTTACAATTGTTGCACTGATTCATTCAGTTGTTGCCTTTTAAATCAACGCATTAACTCAAATCATTACTCCAATAATATGACATTTCTGAAGACTGTGTAGTACATTTTTATTCATATTGTTCTACTATTATGTAACATACAATTTTTCTTTTATCTGTAAGCTTACATGCAAAAGTCCAGACACCTCGGTAAAGAAGTCTGTTTCTGCGCATGAATAGCTAAGCGAGTAAAAGTTGACCTGGTTTCCAAAGGCATAAAATTAAAGATGACGCACGTCTTTTAATATTTCAAGCGAGAGTAATTTTTTATTTATATCTTCTACATTTTCAAAATAACAAAAAAGGAAGCATGGTCAGCTTATAGTAATAATCCCTTTGGCAAGTATCAAAGCTTGTAAACGCTTATTTTGTAGCCAGCTAAGATTCTTTCAGTTCTTCTTTGGGGATTTTCACCCATTCTTCCTTGCAAAAGTCTCCTTGTTCTGAAAACGCCTTACTGTCTTTTTATCTCCTACTTTGTGGGCGTCAGTGATTTTAAATTTTCATAGTGATAGGCAGCTGCTTAGAGAAGCACATGACTGCTGATTGATTGTTGGGACAAGGTTTGAGGAGTCAAAATAATTCCTAAGGATGACTTTATGTTTTAAAAGTTTTATGTATTTTTTAGCAAGCTAATTAAAGCCTGAGACCTTGACAAACCTTATCTGAGAGCCTAAATCTCTTAGGAAGCTCAAACTTTTACATAATACTCCATTCCTCCAAATCTTCCTTAAAATGTTGGAAAGAATCTGTCACTTTTAACTGCATGCCGTTTGGAGACTGGTATTTAATCACTAAACTGTTCACAGTAACATGCACTTTGCCTGGAGTGCTTAAACTTTTGCATGCCATTGTGTGTGTGCTGCTCTTCATTCATGGACCCAACAGAGACTTAGAGTAGGTATATAAGCACACACACTCGTGTGTTTCCAGCGGCAGGAACTGAATCACACAGGTAGTCATCACCGCTCCCTCTGGCCTGCACTGTTTAATCTAATGCTAGCCGAGCAGAGCTCTTTCACTCAGAGTCGAACCGCAGGTGATACTGGCCTCCAGTGTTTCCCCTCACAGTGCCAGCAAGACTCCACTCTCTCACACAGATTATTTCTGACACACATTACTTTTATCTTGCCCCTTTTATTTATTTTTTATTTGCCTATTAATGCAAAATGCTATTAAGCTGGGAAAAAAACATAAGGCAAAGAAAGATGAGCACAGTTTGTCCTGTGACTGAGAAATCCCAAACTCAAAGCTCTCTACTGTGACAAAATCCTGACACTGGAGACTCCTACTATAATGTGAGAGAAACTTTTTTTGCAGAAACCTGGAATAAAACATATAAATGATATCTAAAGGTAGCCACGGTTCCTATGGTTCACAAATCGACAGTACCATAATTGATTGTAATTGTTTTCCTTAAGTAGGTAGTCAAAAGTCTACCTTGTGTTTGGGTTTTCACTTTTGCTCTCCTGTAATTTACTTAGTTTCTTATAACATACAAAGGTTGGACAATGAAACTGAAACACCTGGTTTTACACCACAATAATTCATTAGTATGGTGTAGGGCCTCCTTTTGCGACCAATACAGCATTAATTCATCTTGGGAATGACAGATATAAGTCCTGCACAGTGACTAGAGGGATTTTGAGCCATTCCTCTTGTAGAATAGTGGTCAGGTCACTACGTGATGCTGGTGGAGGAAAACATTTCCTGACTCGCTTCTCCAAAACACCTTAAAGTGGCTCAATAATATTTAGATCTGTGACTGTGCAGGCCATGGGAGATGTTCAACTTCACTTTCATGTTCATTAAACCACTCTGTCACCAGTCTTGCTGTGTGTATTGGTGCATTATCATCCTGATACACGGCACCGCCTTCAGGATACAATGTTTGAACCACAGGGTGCACATGTGTAACCAGAATGGTTCAGTAGTCCTTGGCAGTGACCCGCCCATCTAGCACAAGTATTGGGCCTAGGGACTGTCATGATATTGCAGCCCAAACCATCACTGATCCACCCCCATGCTTCACTCTGGCCATGCAACAATCTGGGTGGTACACTTCTTTGGGGCTTCTCCACACTGTAACTCTCCCGGATGTGAGAAAGACAGTGAAGGTCTCATCAGAGAACAATACATGTTTCACATTGTCCACAGCCCAAGATTTCCGCTGCTGGGACCATTGAAACCGATAATTGGCTTTGGCACGAGTGACCAAAGGTTTGGCTATAGCAGCCCGGCCAGGTACATTGATCGTGTGAAGCTCCCGACCAACAGTTTTGGTGGAAACAGGAGAGTTGAGGTGCACATTTAATTCTGCAGTGAGTTGGGCAGTTGTGGTTTGATGTTTTTTGGATACAATCCTGGTTAGCACGCAGACATCACTTTCAAACAGCTTCCTCTTGCGTCCACAGTTCGGTTCGTTCTTCTTGGTGGTATGCTGACATTACCCTGGATACCGTGGCTCTTAATACATCACAAAGACTTGCTGTCTTGGTCACCGATGCGCCAGCGAGACGCGCACCAACAATTTGTTCTCTTTTGAACTCTGATATGTCACCCATAATGTTGTGTGTATTGTAATATTTTAAGCAAAACTGTGCTATTACTCTACTAATTGAACCATCACACTCTGCTCTTACTGGTGGAATGTGCAATCAATGAAGATTGGCCACCAGGCTGGTCAAATTTAGCCATGAAACCTCCAACAATAAATTGTCCAGTGTTTCAGTTTCATTGTCCAACCCCTGTACAGTACTGTGCAAAAATCTTGCACTATCTATCCACCAGCAGATGGGAGGGGAAATGAGGTTGCTGCTGAGGTTGTTGTATAAACAAAAAAATTTTTATTGTATATTTAGGCACTTTGCAGTAAAGCATTTGTTTCCTTTTGCTTTAATGAAATCTACATCCTTTTACTTTTGCTTTAATGAAATCTACATCTATTTAACATGAAATGAGCTCAATGCACAGTACGGCTTAATGAAATCGTATCAGTCATCCAGCAGTGAAGCAACGCATCTCATCCTTCACCTGATGAAATATCTATAATCCCCTAATCTTCAAAAACTACTGATTGCATAGGTATTGCTCTGTGATGAAAGTGATGAAAGCTGTTTTCATTGCTGTGTGGTTGCTGTCTGTGCAAATGTAAAGATGATAGATTACTTATAAAGTATTAAATGCTTTAAAAAGAGAGGAAGGTAAGAAGCCCAGGCTGAGGATATGATATGAAATATATAATCAATATGACTCTCCCTTTACATGGTCAGTTCAGTGCAGTAGAGCAAGCATGCTGTGTGTGTGTGCTCGGTTGCCCATGTTACTCAATCCCAACTTAAGTGGCAAGTTGATTTGATTTTTTTAAAAACTTGTTCATTTCACCTGTATAATATGATAATTACATGACAAATGTACATTTCTAAGTCAAAGTCACCTTCAATGCCAGCGGCAGTAACAAGCTTCCCCTATTTATTTATTTATTTTTTTTACTGTAAAGATGCAAATATTCGATCTACACCTTGTGTTTGTCAGGCCACGCCCACTTTATGCTGAAAAGTCATGTGAATTAGTTATTAGTTTACAAGGTGGTGGCGTGCTTGTGGATGGTCTGTTGTTCTTCCCTCTTCTCTGCTTTCCTTCCATATACTTTCCTCTTCTCTCCTTTAGCTGTCCTATAATGTTCTCTGCTCTCTTCTGAGGCGGAAAATCTGGCAACAATGGTATGAAATTTAAACTGTAAAATTGTTCTCTTTTGGGGATGGAATGTCTCTTGCCATTAACATCACTGGACTCTCCAAAGATTTGGGGCTCTGCTAAAGACATTAGCGAAGTCGTGTTTCTCTGCAAGCACTACACCATTACGTCATATTGGAGCCAAAGAGCCAAACTGGGTCTGGACCACGAGCTCACCATGCCCCACCCCCACTCCCCTTTACCCCTCAGTAACATGTTGTAAAGTTCAGCTTCTTATTAAAAAAAAAAAAAAAAGGATGACTTTAAAAATAACATCTCAGATGAAATCCTCAGTATCATAAAGCCAGTAATTAATGAAGATTTTTCGGATCATACAATGAGCTGGTCGAAGAATAACTCCGGCGCTCTGCTCAATACTGCTCATTAATCTAAGTTAATATGATTACCATGAAGGCTATACATACAGGTACACATTATTGGATCACATTTGTTTATTATTATTTACTGTACAACAATGGCAGGTTTGCAGGAACTCCAAATTGCGCTTGTCTGATTTAAAGGGCGATAAAAAGCAAACTGGATAAAGGATTTAAATTGTACGTGGCATCATTTATACACAAAGATAAGAAAAATCTACCATTATTTCCCTACTGACTAACTTCCTTTAATTACCTTTTAGTATTAATGTTTGTGTTATGCATCTAATGTTATGTGCTTTTGTGTGGTGTTAATTCTCTACAACATTATACCACGTCTTCCTGTAGGTTTATATCGGTCTTGGTTATCGTTGCTGATTTTGGTGAACTGGTATTGAAATGCCATGCCTTGTGTCATATGTTTACGATGTGTTGATGTAAGTAATACAGACTTAACACTAACAACACTAGTGTCTGTCATTTCCCCCGTTACACTTGGATGATGTGGAACAGAAAGGGAAACAATAATGTTTGGAATATTTCTTCTTATCTTATTTTTGACAACGTATTTTCCGTTTTTTTTTTTTTTTTGGTAAAAAAAAAAAAGCAGTACCAAGAGCTCTCTTGCTAGATATCTACTCGAAGTATTCTCTGTGGTCGCAAGTACAGTACCAGGCACAAGTTTGGTTTTATTTTCTACATTCTAGAACAATACTGGATTTCTTTTCAAAACTATGAAATAACACATATGGAATTAGGTAATTAACAACAACAGTCAGTTTTATTTTAAGGTCACAAAGGTCAGCTGTTTTGAAATAGTTCTTGCAAGAACAGTATCGTCAAGTGCATTTGCAAAACCCATCAAGCACCATGATGAAACTGACTCTCATGAGGACAATCCCAGAAGGGCAAGACCAAAAACATACCTCTGCTGCAGAGGAGAACTTTTCTAGTCTCAGAAATCCGTTATGAAGGCTTTACAGAGCGTAAGTAGCCGATACATCTCAATATCAACTGTTTAAACGAGATTTAAACGCCTTCAGCATTGTTTTACAATCTAGGAAAGAAAAAAAAATTAACCCTACGTTCCGTCTGAACTTGTTACTAGAAGTGTACATCACAAAGCCTAGTGCAAGTAGCGGATTTTGCTGATGTCTTTTTTTAGAGACAGATTTAGATTAGTCGTACAAACCGAATAAATCAAATGAAATGCATTACATTTGCAGTTAAATCAGTAGACAGAGACAGCATTCATTACCATATACACGCACACTCTTCTTCACAGAAGAACACGGCCAGGTAGACTCCTAACGAGTGTGAGTCAATCATATCCAGGTAATACTGTGCATTTAATATGTGTTATCATATATCGTTTGTGTATGTACTCGTTTGTATTATTTTAACAAGTACAGGACACAGCTTACGGGTTATAAACAACTAGATGAATGCTACTGATGATAAATCTGTATTATTAACAGCAATAATGTGTATTTTCTGTTAAATATTTGGCATAGGGAATACATTTGTTGGCTGTTGTAGTGGAAAGTTTGCCACGGTGTGTGCTTTGTGACGGACTGGTGTCTCGTCCGGGGTATGTTCCTGCCTTTATCCATTTTAAAGTTTCCTTTGTCCAAAGAAACCCAATAGCCCTCACCCCTGACTTTCTACCAGGAGTACAATGAAAACAACATCGTATTGAGTGAATAAATAGCGGCTTATAAACCATATGCAACACTTTTACAACACCCTCTGCTTCATTCACTGCTTTAGTAAAAATTTATGTGCTACTCTATAATGCTCTATAATCAAATTGAACGCAATCCCATGCGTTGTCTGTATACACACACGGATGCGGTGAGAGTTTAATTTCAGCGCTGTGGTGGAAGGCTGACGCACTGAGCTGAGGGTAGAGCTTCATTTATGTGTTTTAATATTTCTGTTAGATCCACTTGTTTCTGGAGATAATTGATTAATACATTTAAATATATATATAATGTTGTTCGGTTTTTTGTAAAAAAAAAAAAAAAAAACATCTAATGCCTAACTACCGTAATACTGCACGCACAAAGAGCCACAGTACTGCAGTGTTTAGCATTCTTACTCCTTCAACTCATCAGCCGAATAATTAAGGCCTTTCATGGGGTTTGTGAGGTCTGAAGGGAGAGGGCGGAATCATTTAGCTTCGTGCTGGCTTTTCACTAACTAACCGAAATTACACAGCACCGCTTGAACCGAGCAGCGTTTGCCGTAATGTATGTATTTGGGTTCTTCCGGTGACTCGAAAGCACCTGCCAGAAACACAAATCAGCAGCAGAGTGGACGATGTCATGCACCGGGATCCAAGCCGTCTGCACGCATTTCCCCCCACCGTTAAGGCTGCGAGATTAATAATAGCAATTAAGAAAGTAGTATGGGGCTGAGGCTGTGTTTTCACCTTGCAAGGAAGCAGACACACAGTCTGAGGCAGGTTTAATTGTGCTTCTATGCACAAACAGAGTGCCGCTTTCATTTTCAACTAAACAAACAAAAGAATTTAACTCAGGCGTGAAAGTTCTTCTCAGGGTTTCAGTCGGGCTTATCTTTCTCTCTACCCCTGGATCAGATAAAATAGTTTTGCCAGTTTCTCTTGAAACTCTTCTTTGAAAGCCGTGACCTCGTGTCGGTTTTGACCATCCTCACAAACTTTGTGTGAAACCACTTCCTCTAGTTAATCTTTTGTTTTTTTTTGGTGTATCGTGGGAATCGATCTCAGCTGTGCGTTGTAGCCAGCCATCTCTTCGTCTGCTTGTGCTTTCTGTCCGTTGGTGGGTGTCGAGGGAGTTCCCTTCAGGGATGCTGGGAATGGAGGAGTCTGCTGGGGATCATGATTGCTTCAGTCTTTGTTTTACTCGAACTGGAGCTGAAAGGAAATCTTCCCTAACGCCAGAGTGTTTTAATGAAGCTTCATTTGGTGTTTCCTCATAAGCTTACAGCCCACACAGTGTCCACAGTGACGCACAGTCTATTTGACCATGTTACTTACTTAAAGTCTACCAGCTTTCGTTATAGTAACCCTTCAGCAGGTAACTGATGATTGCGAAGATAAAAAAAAAAGTTTCCTGTGAGTCATGATTGTGGAGGTAGGCCATATTTAAAAGTAAAAAAAAATTATAGGAAGGTAGGTTAGTTGAATGAATCTCATGCACCACTTCAACTCTTTCATTTATCTGCTGTGATGTGTATGCACATATGAGGTGTAAGTCCCAACACATAGAGTACAGTACAGTTACATACAGTTACATATCAAAGGAATGTTCTCTCTCTCTTTAATCTTTGGCACTTTGAGCAGCACTTAGGTACTTCCCTGAGAACGTACTTCCACTCAGCCCCCATGCATTTCTGACGCAGCGGCAATCCGGTGAAGATAAGCGTCTGTCCCGAGTCACACGTGACCACGGACATTCAGGATATTCACCCCAATCTAATGAATGACGGAGGGTGGGACCGAGGTGCTTTTAACATGAAGAACTGGAAGAGGAAGCAGATTTGAGATTAGCTCCTGTGTTCCAATAACATTCATACACTTTTTCTCTCTGTCTCGTTGGGCGTTTTGTTCATAGAGGAACAATGCTGCCAGAGCATGTGTAACATATAAGAGTAGGAGTTCTAACACGGCCAGAAGCACAAGCTGCGGAAGGGGGGAATCAGAATGAGAGACAGGGAAGGAGGTGCGCATTCCAGTGAGAGACACCTCAGTCTGTTTGAAGTCCCTGAAATGGACAATCCCAGAGCAAATGGCTAATCGAAATATAACCAGTCAATTTCAGCAAGGTCATGCATCCTTCTGCCTAGAACAAACTGGGATTATATGGAGGCAAATATTAAGTCATTCTTTAATCATGTTACTTTGAGAGACTTTTTTTTTTCTGATAAGAGGAAACATAGCTGCTCTTGTTAGACATGCTGTGGCTTAAATAAAGCTACTAGAAGTCACCCGCAGAGGACAGACCTCTCGTTTCGGGGGAAAAAGCACAGACCCAGTTTCCGTTCGAAGCTTGGTTATGAACAGTTTTAATGAGCTGGGAAAGTTTTGGCTTCCCTCGAACAGCTCTCTCACGCCCCCACATTCTTGCTTATGTTGGACAGCCTGAAGTGGACAGCAACACCACTAACCTCACAGCCTGTAGCCCAGAAAACTGTGAGAACCCTTTTCTCCACCATTGTCTGCATGAGAGACAGCAAGCACATAAAAAAAACCTTTTACGGTAGATGTTTATCCATTAAAGGTCCCATATTTTACTATTTCTTTAACATGTTAACATGGACCTCAGATGTCAACCAAGGTGTGTCTATTAATGCTCCAGCTGCAATTCCCCTCAGATTGTTTCCATATCTCAAACTTCCTTTATTTTATTTTGCTTGATTCAGGTTAAGGTGTCAATCTGTGCTATTTGATTGAAGACACGGAGGTCAGCTCTTTCTGGAGTAGTTCTTGCAAGAACAGTATTGTCAAAAGCATTTGCAAAACCCATCAAGCACCATGATGAAACTGTTTCTCATGAAGAGCAAGTATTATCTGTTTTTATGTTCTTAAGTAAGATAGCGCCCAACATTTGCTCTTAACATCAGTCCGCCAGTGGAAGTGTCATGATCCATGTACGTCATTGCTTCAGTGGCAGCGCAGAGCACAACATGATTCATTTGATATGAATAAATAACCTAAATCCATCAGCTCAAATCAGTATTTATGGTAGCCAGTTGCTAAGTAACTCTATACATGCGTCCTGTCTACAGTCACTCTGTAATTCATTGTGACTAAACAAGCAGATTTACTGAAAGGGTTAACAGAAATCCTAATATAATGATTTACCATCGTCATATCACCTTCATTCTGCTAACGGGAAAAACTAACAAATTTATTGCTGTGTTCAGGTACTGGCCTAATGGTTTTCAATAAACATTTGTGCATTGCAATATATAATGGTTTTAATGTTTAAACTAAAAAATTAAACAAATCATTAATTCTGGTTTTGTATTTCTATGGATTGCTTGTCAGCCTTTATAGCTGGATATGTTATGAGGTGCATTAAATTGGTCTGTTAAATCACCATAAAACTGCATCTCTTCGCCATCTGCCTAAAAAAAAAAAACCCACTTGACTCGAGTCAGTCCACAAAATAAACCATTATGAGTATATACACTGTGACCGGAACCAGTATGAAATAACAGTCCATTATGAAATGTAAAAATGACAGTAACATTCTCACTTTCTACGTCATTTCTTCATGAGAAATGTGGTCGTCTGAGAAATAAGTAAGTGTTCTCAGTAAGGTGTCAAGCCGCCACAAGGGACCAAAGGAGTGTCAGTGTGCCCTGGCATTGATGATAATGGTGCTGGTGACTGTGGAGACCATGCGTTTGAGGAATTTATATAGTTTTAACTTTCATTTTTATCATTATATAACTTTCAACTTTAAACTACTTGTGCGCACATACCTGGATAGAAACATTTCATTATATGATGAAGGTGACGGGTCAGAACAATGTTGTGTAACAAGGTGTCAAAGTCTGCCTCATTTCACTTGGGCCACGTGAACTACAGTGCCGACTACCTACTAGACATTCACACCGTCTAGAATTCACAGCAGACACAGGTTGCCTCACATCACGAGTGTGTTTGAAAGTTTGAAATATTACATAAATGACGATTCTTTCTACTTTCCTGACAGACAAAATCTACTAGGGAATGTGTGTGTGTGTGTCTAACATAGTCATTGCAACCCCAGTAACTTTTTAATTAAACTTTAATATCTAATATTAAAATCATCGTACATTCATAGCTGAGATTATTTATTTATCGGTTGGTGTTGATCAATACAGATGAGCGTAAAAGTAGTTTTAGTTCATGAGGTCCAAAAATACTGATGTGACCTGGGCAGTGTTTGAGTTGGGTGCCTGATCAGAGGAGACAAGTGGACCAAAAACATATAATTTGTCCCATATGTGCATTTATCGTGTGTTTTTATTTACTGTAATTATCGCACAATCATACTGGTGAAGTTGAAACCCAAATGGCTACGGTGGTGTAAAATAGAGTATACAATTTAAAGTTGAAAATGGCACACTTTTGTCTTTGTTCTTTTTTTTTTTAGTCTTTCCTCTTTCTAATCACTGAATCTCCTAATGACATCACTGTGATATTCACTTTCTCTGTGCAAACGTGGAGAAAGTCTCCTGTTTGTCAATTCATGCAGTTTTGGCATGGTCTATGGCTCATGCTCTCAGTGAGGAACACGGAAACACACACAGAGGCTTCTGTCTTCTCCCCCAGACACCACTCAAGTCTGCCGTTGCTATGACGACGCTGGACTTGGGATTGGCTGAAGTCCAGTGAAAACAAAGATTTTTTTTTTCTTTTGGAACTCAGAAACTGTCATATTGTCATTGTAGGTTAAACACATTGGTCAGATCATTTTAAATCAAGTCCATGTCTCTGACCCCCATACCTCAGTCCAAATCAGCATGCTCTTATGATGCTTTTCTACCATCTTGATTTGCCAAATGAGTGTAACCACAATCCTCCCAGAACTGATCCAGTAAGGGTGCGTGGCTGTGCGCCTGCTGTGTGTGGGCAAGCATGCGCTTGCAGCAAGTATGTAGGCCGTCGTGCACTGCAGAGCAACGTGAGAACGCACTCCCCTTATGGCCAGTAAAATCTGATTTACGGCACGGCCCAGCAGGTTCAAGCCATCGTATTTCCTTTTCTCTGGGAGCGTCTTTGTCATAGTCAACCCCCTTCTTATAAGCCTACGATCATTTATCAGAAGCCATTCTATCTAACAATTGAGAACTGTGAGTGAAACCCCATTCAGATGTATCCAAACTGCCAATCTACAGTAGTGTTAATTTTGTCAACGAAAAGACCTTATTTCCTGTGACTAAGATGAGACGTCATGGATTGTTATGGATTGTGGTTTCACTCACAGTAAGCAGTGACCATGACGAAATCAGCATGCAATATCGTTGATGAAAAAAGATGAGACTAAAATGTAGTTTAAAACAATTAAAGCTAATAAAACATCTGTCTTTATTTTCATCAACATGTAGTTTTTGTCACAATCCGCTGCGATACAGTGTTCATTCATTACGCCACGAGCAGTAATATTTCCCGGGTCACGGCTCGCAGCATATCAGGAGTAGTTTGCGCTCAGGACTGGATGCTACAAGCTCGTCTTATTTTACTCTTCATCATCACAGCATCTTCATTTTCTTCGATATTACTACACGTCAGCTTTTTTCTCTCCGGTCCAATATGGAGGGGAAACAGTGTAGGAAACACAGTCGCTGGGAAAAATACCACGAACCTGAAGAGACGCATCAAGGCATACAATAAATATCTCAAGGTAGTTTTACTGCCTCTTTTTGGTTTTGTTCTATGTGAGGTATTTTATTTTATTTCATAGCTATATTTACAACAGGGTTTAAAGTGTTTAAATTCATATTTTTGAAAAAAAAAGTTTAAAAACACTGTTCATACTGATTCTGTTGTTTTGTAGTTAGAAAAAAAGAGTATTGGACATGCATTAGTTGTTGTTATGGTTAAAAATAAATATAATTAGCTGATCACATCAGATGAAAAAATGCATTTTAAATGTTAATATAATTATTTAATTATTTTGTTAAAAACAAAAAAAAAAGGTTTTGGCTAGACTAGATTGACTGTAGGGTTAATTAATAATCTTTTTGCCAAAATGTTACGTTTACATTGACTAAAACCAGACTAAAATACTTAAAAGTTCCTCTGACTAAAATTAGACTAAAATGTTCCGACTTTTAGTCTGCAAAAACTTGATTAAACAAAAGTAGGTTAATAAGTTTGCTACATTTAACACGGACATTTATCCCGGGACTAAGACTAAAATTTAAAATACCTGACAAAATTAACACTAATCTACAGTTGAATGCATTAACTAGAATGCTGACTGGCGGAGCGGGTTTAATGATGCCTGGCATTGTGGGAAATCTTCCTGGATGTATGTAATATTACATGCAGTAGATCTGGAGTGGAGGTGTAGCGCAGAACGATATGGAGTTTTCACCTGAATTTTGATCTCCTTCCTGCTGGGCTTTGCCACTCACTCTTCCACATACACACTCCCTCTTCTCTCCTCCACCTCATAGTCTCCCTTCCTGTGACTTCACCATCTTTATTTATCATATACATCCTCCTTCTCTCTGTGACGAGACAGTGTGAGGAATCGTACGGTGGGGGAGCGGTTCAGTGTGAGACGGGCGGTGACTCCCTAATGCCAGAGCCAACCACAGTTTGTGTTTTGAAATCAAGCAGGGTGGACCCTCACTTGGTCACCTAATGTCTCTGTTCTCTTGTCACATTTCAAGGTGCGCCTGTGTGTGTTTGTGTGTGGCTCATTAGAAGGAAGTAACAAACTTCCTTTTAAAATGAGCTTTTTCCTCTTTTAATGCAAGCTTTTGTGCCAGCTCGGTGGGCTTGGTACTTCCCCTTGAAAGTGTCTGGGGTTTAACAACCCATGCGTATAAAATAATAATAATAAAAAAAAAAAAGTCCCAGTAGTGTTTGGATCACGAACAGTTTGTACTGTTATACTGTTTTTTTTTTTTAACGATACTCGTACCACACTACACATACATACCAGCCTTTGTCCAGCTCAAGGTCCTCGTCATGACTGTGGCTTGTGGTTGTCTATGACTGGATTTCGCCTCTGTCCACTTCCCTTTGCAGCATTAAATTGTTCACTTAAACCCGCATACATTCATAGTCTGTCTGAGTCGCCAGCTTTTAGGCTCCATTCCTAAATTTTGCTCTTTCTGAGGTTTAAAAAAAAAAAAAGCTAGAAAAATCTAAATTTTGAACTAAGCAAGGATATAGACGTGACCACAAGAACCAAAATATGCATATCTGAGATTTTTTTGTGGGGTATTCTTTGAAACTAAAGTACTAGCCATTGGGGTCATCTCGGATAGAGCTAGTTATACTGGCACCGAATCAGCCGTTTGATGGGCTTTTCCCCTGTTTCGACCAATCAGGATGCATATCCCAAGGAAACCAGCCAATGAGCGAGCCCACCCACAATCTCAGTACATATGGAACCTTCAGATGGTGCGAGCGCATTGCCAGACTGGCTAGTGAGAGAATAGTGCTTAGTTTCGCACCATGAGGAGTGACAGACTGGAAGCCGAGGGTTTTGGGATTTGATCATGTGAGAAACAACACGACAGACGGAGCTCATTCAGAACCGACTCGAACGTTTAGAAATCGCACTTAATCTAGACGCAGTGCTTAGCCTGACATCTTTTGCTAACCAGAAGGAAAGTGTCTGTTGCATCTACAATGAATCAATGTATTGAGTGGTTTGTTGATTAGTTTCAACAAATAAAGGGAAAGCAGTACATCCTGTTTGATTTAACTAGTATTTACTTGGTGCCAAACTGCACACAGGGTCCCCTGAGAAGAGAAAACAAACTTTCTGATATCATCTTGCCCCAATATTACAAAATCCTTCCTGCTTCCCAGATTCATGTTCCCAACCGTTAAACCATGAAAACTGTCTTGGCTCTGTCTTGACGTTTAAAAAGGCACTTGTCCTGTATGCCAGTACTCTGATTTACTGCCACCACAGTGCGCCTTATCCCTTCTGCTTTTTGGGTGTTTTCTCTTAGGAAAAAAAAGAGAGGTGGAAAAAGGCATTTCATCTTTCTCACCTGTTCCTGCTCTGACCCCCAACTTGCAAAAGCGCAGAGTTTGTGAATAATTAATGGAAGAAACAAACTACAGGCCAGCGCTGTTAAAGCCACTCTCAGGGGCCATGTGTGTGGTGCAACTGGCATTTGCAGTGAGAGAGAGAGAGATGCCTTCCAGATGTTTAAGCGATGAGGTGGCGTTCACTGGAACATTACACATTCCCAGGGAAGTTTGTGGAGCAAAAAAAAAAAAAATCTTCATAATCTGTCAAGAGAGTATGTACATCCGTGCAGTACAGGTTTTCCTCCTTCCTTTTCAGTTCTTCTCCAGAGGATCCTAATGTTCTTTCCTGCCAAATGTCTTAAAATGTTTATCATTTTAAACCGTGTACTGCAGCTACTGGGAAGCCACACAGAGGTGGTGTGTAGGTGGCTAGTTGGATGGATAGTTCACGCGCTGACTGTGTGATCGCATTTACAGCTTCCATTCTGAATCCGAGTTGAGGCTGAACGTTATCATTCCCATTCAGCTCACTCAGTGCTTGTCTCTTCACCTGGCACAGTGAAGAATAACAGTCAGTGTGTTATAGCAGTACAGACTGTGTGATGGAGGATGCAAATAATTTAGCCCCGATTTGCCAATCAGTGACTGATTTTTGGGATCACCAGACCCAGCGCTTGAACGTCTCCCTGGGATGATTTTCAGTCACAGAACACCTCTAATATTTTCAAGCGTTGTGTGAAACCCTCTTGCACTTGTAGCAAGAACCGTGCTGAGAACCAGTCAGTGAATGAGAGAAAATCATGTTCAGCACACAACAATAATAAAGCTCTTCTAAAATATCTTCTTAAATTTTGGCACAATATAAAAATAAAATTTTTTGCATCTCACTGATTTTCTTGGTCTATTTTTTTTTTATAGATTTTTTAAAATTTTATTATTATTATTTTTTTTTTTTTTTGACCTGCCAGCTTTCTTTCTCTCTGAGAACTATAACTGCTTGTGTACATCATAGGCTGAACACTGTCACATGCTTGCTTCTTTCTAGACAGGAACTATCGGAAGCATCTTTTCCAGCTGCTGGAAAAGAGCTTTCCTGAGCTGTGCATGATCGGCCTAATCTTGCTACGATTGATGTGAGAGTGCAAGTATGCCACCCCTCGCCTCGAGAGAGCACACCCAATCTGCTCCCTACAATCCAGACCACGGATGTCTGTAACATTAGCTGTTATTCTAACTCGCGATCTACAGATGATAGCTTTTACTTCGGGCCACTCGGCAGCTCGAGCATGGCTGGCACAGAATCTGTTACATCTGAGGCTGATTCCAGTTACTGGCTGATCGATTGGTGTAGCTTTTTTTTCTTCTTATGGTTTCTACAAAGAAAAAAAAAACTCATGACATCAAAACACGATGGACAGAAAATGACTTTCATCTGGGAGTGCTCGTGCTTCACCCTTACACGCAACAAACCAGCCACATAAATCATGTAGCGTTAGCATTCTGAGATTTTAAATGCTGTTATTTTGAACATGAGATTCTTTGCTGCATGGATTTTAAAAGCTTTCTTTTCTGCTTCTCTTCACTGAAGTCCATTTCAAATGCTCCTGGCTGAATAGTACAAAGAGTGTAGGGGACTCATTAAGGGTACTACTTCACTGATTGACTCTTAAACTCGTATATCTCATTTACTATGTAGTGTAGTCCAAGTCAAAGTAAAACTACAAATCATTTAGCATTTCTTAAGTGCATTAAAGGAGCTCTGAAGTGTTTCTCGGCACACTAAGACTCAACAAGCAGGCTCCTTTTAAGCAACAGGGACATTACCTCTTCAGTCTTCTGGTGCCAAGGAATATCGCAGTTATATCTTGTATTTTTATATCTTGTGTGGCTTATGAACAGAAGAATCAGGAACAAGTAAGGAGATGAAAAACATGATTGAATGAATAGCTCCTCACAGAGATAAAACAATACTGAAACGTCAAGTTTGAAGATTTTTTGGTTTTTTTTTTTTTTGCAGCTGACATTTGTAATAATTCAGTCAGTGAAATTTGTCAGTGAAACAGATTTTTATAGTTCTAACCCTGACTATTCATGTTATTCCTTGATGCACAATTTTTCTTTTTGATTTTATGGCTGTTTCTACCCTGCGTAAAAGCCTGAACAATATGGACGTCTGTTTTAGCTTGATCTGTTTGATGGTCAGCATTTTTTACTCTTTCTTCTTTTTCTTCCAGTCAACATCTTGGCTATAAACAAGAATGAAATCTTTTCTGAAACGATGGTGTGCGGTAGACATGCTTTAGGAGTTTGGCAGAATGGAGACCAGCTGCAGGCTCTCAGGATGCGTTTTTAAAACTTTTCTGCTTGATCTGAGCGCTTTGAGCTCAGTGTGAGTCTAAGCATAAATCTGAGCGTCTCCTGACCCATTTCGGCATCCTCTAACTACACCCCGCTGACTAAAGATTTCTTACTGACCCTCTACTTTGAGTTAATTGTGTGTGTGTGTGTTTTTTTTTAAGAACATTTGAATGATCTGCTGTCTAAAAATGTTCAGAATAATGTTTGGAGAGTCGATTAAAACGATGTGCTTTTGTTTCTCTTTTGTTTTGCAGTGCTGTGTGCGAAGAACCTGGCGAAGAAAGACTTCTTTCGTAAGTAACCCATCGGACCGCAGAGTATGCTCCATTTCTGTAGCTTTATATAAATCTACTCGGTGCTCGAGTCATTCTGTGTGTTTGAAGTGCGACGAGCGAGATAAGTATCCTTTCCCTCACGAGACGACAGAAATGTGGGCCCGTTCGTAGATGTAGCAACCCTGACTGCATGATGCGTCATGCAAAACATTAACGTGTCTCTCTGTCTTGCGTCTCCGTCATGCTCAATCACACGACATGGTGCACAACGGATGATAAAGACAAAGAACAATCCTATAATCTAAGAAGAAAAATCAGGAAGAATGGGCGAAAGAGGGGGGGGGAATAAAAATCAGTAGCGTGTCTGCTGTTGGTCTGCAGATTGCATGTGTGTGCAGTGTTATAATAACACACAGACGAACAAAGTAGAGGTGTGCCCCGCGACTGTCCCTGACACAGCCATACATGTGACAGGAGGGAAAATGAAAGAGTTTGTGTGCGTCTGTGGGTGTGTGTTTGGAGTTGTCAGCCACCCAAGTGCCAGCTACTGCCTCATGATGGTGTCTGTTTCAGGGCCGTCAAAGTTCAATTACTTGAAAAACGTCTAGTATTTAAATATGCACTCAAAGCTGAGTTCTGCAGAAGTGGAACGTTAGAGCCTGTTTTTATCTTCCACACGTTCAAGATACAAAGCGTAGGGGGTCGGGGGCAAACCTTGGACTAGTCCATGTTCGAATGGTTGAGAAGAAGGAAAAGGGGCAGCCTTGTTAGATTTTTTTTTTATTCGTATTCAGAAGTTGAAAATTAATAAGTTGACTTTATTGACACAGGAAAGTAAAGCGTGTTATTAAAGTATGCATGATTTAAGGCACATTTTAAAAAGACAGCACCAGTTACAGCAAAATGTTTAAAATTTTTTGTGACTTGGCTCAAGTCGTATGAATAAGAGTGGAACGTGAAGTGTGTAATCTCTATTACAGGCCTGCCTGACCCCTTTGCTAAGGTGGTGGTGGACGGTTCAGGACAGTGTCATTCCACAGACACCGTGAGAAACACTCTTGACCCCAAATGGAACCAACACTATGACCTGTAAGTAACACACACACACACACACACTAGATGGATCACTTGAACACAAGTGCGCACATTCTTTTCTCATCCATCTGAGTACACACAGTCTCTCTCTCTCACACACACACACACACACACACACACACACACACACACACACACACACACACACACGCCATCACCGTCACATTACCTCTCACTAACTCGTTCATGGATACTATATCCTACACAATCTATTTTCGTCTCACACACTCGGATCCAGTTGCTGCTGCGTACAGACCTTTGCTGGAAACTTGCGAACTGCGTAGTGGTGGCAGTGCATCAGATTAAAATAATCCTGAATACGTCAACCCTTGAAACACAATCTCTGTTTAACAGTAGTCATAGACACGCCTCAAAATCGGAGAAGGTCTTTATCAGTGGAACGAATTCCTTTATCTCTGTGTTAACAAATCAGACGAAAAAAAAGTGTTTTCTCCTGTCATATTCATCCCCCGTTTGTCGCGTGCAGATTTTAGTTAAAGTATTTCTTACATTGTTTGGGTTATTGCTCCACAGCCTGAGTGTATGACACAGCTGTAATTACTCAAAGATTTTTATCATCACACATACACTCACTGAGGACACTATATTATATAGTACTAGCTAGGACCTCCTAATGCTCTCAAGGCAAACAAACATTGTGCATTCTGAGACGCTTTTCTGTTCACTACAGCTGTACCGCATGGTTATTTGAGTCGCCTCAAACCAGACTGACTATTTTCTAAGGTGCTTCTGTCTGTATAACTGCAGTTCACTGAAGGTTTTCTCTTTACTACACCATACCAACACTAGACAGATAGAGAGAGTGTGTGTGTGTGTGTGTGTGTGTGTGTGTGTGTGTGTGTGTGTGTGTGTGTGTGTGTGTGTGTGTGAATATCTCATGAGATCTGCAGTTAGTTTTGTGCCACCAACAGTCATTCAACGGTCAAAATCACTGAAATCACATTTTTTCCTTTTTCCATGAATGGTAGCTTGTATCTGCCTGGTATTTTTGCACTTTACCGCCGTCACACAATTGGCTGATCAGATAATTGCATTAATCAGTATGTGTGGTGATCTAGGTCACCTTCGACTCGTGTAGATCAAGTTAACAGCAGTGTGCAGAGGTCATGCCGCTTTAAATATTTCCTAAAGAAGCTTAAAAATTAGTAACTGTGTCACCATAAGCACATTCAACACGCGTGCGCGCACACATACATTTATATACACACACACCTTGCTCAGTCTGCTGATGGTAAGCTGAGGTTTCAAATAAAAATAGCAACTTTTCCGCCAGTCGTGTCACTTTTCCCAGAGTCCTAATCGAGAGTGTATAAGCAAGGGAAAGAACGAAGGAGAAAGTTTCCAACAATTTCTCAAAGTGGGCCAACAGCAGGAGGAAGCCCATGTCTCCGTTTTGTTTGGTTGCCCGGGTAACCGGACACTTCCAGTTGCAGAGGAAAGTGTCGCTGCTGACAACCCAAATAAAAGTGAGATAGAGAAACGAGAGCTTCACATAAATACAGTAGCATGATTTTAGAATTAATTCTAATTAAGCAATATTATGATGTTGCTTTCATACAAGAGTTTCATGAACACCATTTGTGTTCAACAGATTATGATTTGTTTGTCTATTGAACCAGGTATTTTTGCACCACCAACAAATATTCTTCTGATACACAGAATGTTGAACCAGCGACTGACAGTTAGCGTATTTAACAGGGGTGAGACGAGTTTTAATTTCTTACCGGTACTATGTAGATAAAAGTTGATGAGGATAAACCATGGAGGTGGTGGACAGTCCTGAAAAACTTATGAAATTTACTGTATATTTTTCACTTATTCTGCTTGAGAGCACCTGACTTTCAGCTTCCTAACTTTCAGGTTTGGTTGAATCCAGGGTAGTGTAAAATAGTGTGCTATCTAAGATGTATAATTCCAACTAATGCCCTTAGTCAGGAGTTAGAAAGGGATTTGAGATTCAGCCTTGTATTAGAAGCTAGTTACATTTGTAGCTTAAGTTAGTCGTGAACAGAATAGAGATGGGAAGTTTGGATCATATTTAGTGACTCGGTTCTTTGAATCTCGTTCATCAGAATGAAAGAATCTTTTTTTGGTTTGTTTGAGTCATTTAGTTCATTTCGTTCTTTTGATCAGTAATGAAAATATTACAATGCAGCTAAGGGCATATTATGTTAAACAGAATGAGCAGCTCACCTCTCGTATCTTCCGGTCCGAAACGTTCGTTCTTTTGTCAAGTGACTCCCATAGACTCTTTGCAGTGCATTACTCAGGAAACAGAATTGAACGGTTCTTCTTATAAGTCTTCTCGTCCGAGTCGTTCATTCCTTTGAATCTATTGCACTGCGTAGTGTATATGGGAGTCACGTGACAGAAGAATGAACGATTCAGACCAAAGACTCAAGAGGTAACTACTCATTTCTGTTTCCTTTACATAAACTATGGAGGATTTGTGATGCTTTGCGCATGCGTGTCCAGTAGAAAATAAACAAATCATTCTCTGAGATTACTCATTCTTCTGAGTCATGTTGAAGACTTGTTCAAAAAGAAAGAATCGTTCGTGAACGACCCATCACTAGAGCAGAACAACATGGGCGGTTCAGAAGCAATTACTAAGAAGACAAAGTGTTGTTAAAGATTACATAATGTTATTAGATGCGTTTTCTTTCGCCGAGAGTGTTTCTGTGACTGGTTTAGAGTCCCTGATTTGACAGGAATTTGGGAGGCAGCTTCCCTCTCTTTCCAGGATTGCGTACCGTATCGACCTAATTTTACTCGTGCTGGTGACCGACAGGTATCGCAATTAATGACTGTTAGTGCTGTGGCGTGTAGTGATTCATATAGTTAAATGTCCCAGTGCTGTTATGATGTACATCACCACTCATGGAAAGCCTCCAATCCAATCAGAGTACTCTAGAACTAAATGTAGTATAGAAAGTAACATCAGTAGTGTGTGAGTGCTTGTCTTAGTACTGAAATGAGAGGAATGGTGATATCAGCTGGTGATCTCTGGTATGTGTTCTCTTCAGCCTGAGATATTGCTAATAAGGAATATCACATCTGATCTGAGATGAAGTTATAAATAAGTGTGTGTGTATGTATGTATGTATGTTGAAGGGTGTTCTAGTGTTCTATATGCTTCTGTGAATAGCTGAGTTTCTTCATTAAATGTCAGTGTCCTTTCTTTATCAGTGTCTCCTTTGCTCTGTAACTGGGGGAAGCAGGTGGACTCTGTGTTCCCGGGGCGCAGCTGGCCCTCTCATTGAGGATTTTTTGGCTCAGAGAAAGTCATGCAGTTCCTGCCAAACACTCTTGGGCTTCTCTCACTAGCCTCAGTACACCAGCCCATGCCCATCTCAGCTCTCAGCTCCCAGCACCTGCTTACTCCAGCTGAACTCAGATCAGCATGTAAAGAGCTCCACACATATACTGGCTGTCTGCTTACTGTAAACACCTGCATGTTTTGGGTTCTTTCATTAACTAGTGCAATAATTTTTATAAACAGTTCCACCATTAGAAGACGATGTTGGTGGAGAAAAAACAAAACAAAACGCTGATTAGCATTTATCTGAAGAAATAGCTTTTGCAAACTAGCAATAATTCTCCAAGGTTCTCATGACTCATGCACAGTGAAATGACCATTTAGGCAGGTTATCAGTCCTTTTTACATTCCGGTCAGGTTTTGGCATGAATTCTGTTCGTGGTTCTTTTACAAGCTGTTGTAATGTCTGGAAATAAGCATAGTTTGGCATGCTCAAGCATTCCACATAATTTGGATCACTCCTGAGCCATAGACCTTTATTAAATCTCTGGTGCTGCAGAAGCGATAAATGTTTGTTTCTAGAGAAGTAGCGATTTGTTTGGGCTTCCTTGGCCCATTCACTGGCTTGCCTGGCTTTGGCTGAACGTCTAGACGCGCTTTCCATCGCCCCTTTAGTTCAGTTTCCTTTCATCCTCCCACCTCTTCCTTTTTCTCACTTTTGTCTAACAGAAGATTCTTTCATTTTGCCCTCCTCGTACAAACCCATGACATTTCAGACATGCTTGGAAGTCTTGCAGACGAGGGGTTGTGAGCTTTGAGCATTTGGTTAAACAGAATATTTAGGGTTTAATTATTATCAGGAAGTGCAAAGACAAGAACTGATCTATTATTAAGATTCATAAATCCTGGAGGGGAAGATCAAGCATTTCATATAACGGTACAAAGAGTGTGAATTGTTTGATTCATCCACATGTTGTGTCTCTTTTACAGATACATCGGGAAGTTGGACTCCATCACTATCAGTGTGTGGAACCATAAGAAAATCCACAAAAAACAGGGAGCTGGCTTTCTGGGCTGTGTGCGTCTCCTATCCAACTCCATCAACCGACTCAAAGACACAGGCTGTAAGTATGTGTGTGTACGTCTGTGTGAGTGTGCGCATACTTGCACTCATGTGTGTTTTGCTTACGTGAATTTTTAAGGGACTAGAACTGACCTCGGCTCCCAGAAAGCGTTTACTCAGAATAATATGCACGTCGGAGCCCAGAAGACACAGTCTATGCCTGGGTTGTCTGTTTCTGTTTCTCCTGATTTTGAAACCGGAGGTCAAATTTTTTTAGTTGTTTGGCAATCCAGACTGCACAGACAGAGCTGTTTTCTGTCGTCGAGTCTCTTGTCCAACATCACGGCCGTGGTCGTCAAGTCTCCATGGATTGATTGTGGTGTGCAGGAGCAGGCTCTTTAGGGTGCCAGAGTGGCACAGTTCAATCTGGGGAGACTTTTAAACAACCCATTTCCTAGAAAACCCTCAGGCTCATTTCCTGAAGAAGTACAGGAAACCACGGGCCTCTCCCACAGCTGGGAGGGATTCCTCTCTCTGCCCTGCATTTCCTGCTGTCTGTCTGCCTTTCTTTCTTTCTTTCTTTCTTTCTTTCTTATGTCTGTTTCTCTTTGTTTCTTTCAGTGCCTCTTTTGTCTTTCTTTTCTTTAGAACTATTTTCTTGGTAGTTTCTGTCCTGACTCTTCTTAAAGCTTCTTAGATTTTTAATTAGTTTAAGTATGTGGTTGTGTGAGTGTGTCATCTTGCCCTCACAATTTCGGCCCATGTTACTCAAATCCCTGCGCTTGCCCATTTTTTTTTTCTCCCTCTAAACCAAAAAAATAAGTTTCACTTGCTGCCTAGTATATCCCAGACATTATTCTAACATATTATAACTGTAACTGGTGTGGCGATGGCCAAATTGTGATGGCTAGATGATTGAGTCAGAGCATCTCCAAACCTGCAGCTTTTGTAGGTTGTTCCCAGTCTACACTGGTCAGGACCTAACTGTGGTCCAAGGAAGGAAAACTGCTGAACCAGAGACATGGTCATGGGCGGTCAAATCTCACTGATGCATGTGAGGAACGAAGGCTAGTCTGAGAAAGTCAATTGTAAAAGAAGGGCTACTGTAGCTCATCAGGCACAAAAAAGTGTGTACACACTTCAACATGAAAAAATATATATGCATCTCTTCTGATGGTCACATGATGATATCAATGATGGTGCGAAATCTGAATTTATTAGAGGACGAATAAAACTACACATTGCTGCCATAATTTGTGTTTTAAAAATTTCTGTTGAAGTGCATAGTATATATAAAACAGTGCAAAAAAAAAGTCTGGTAAAGCCTTCATAATGGCCCTTTTCTAAATTGCTGTTTGTAAGTACAAAAAGAATCAGAGAACTCTGCAGCAGAGGTAGATTTTGGTCTTGCTTTCCTGTGCTGGTCTTCATCAGAGCCAGTTTCATCATGGTGCTTGATGGGTTTGCAAATGCATGTGACAATACTGTTTTTACAAGAACTATTTCAGAACATCTGACCTTCATGTCTTAAAATAACATTTACCTAATGCCATATGCCATGTTTTACACTAATTACCTAATGCCATGTGTTATTTCATTTGAAAAAATCCAGTTTTGTTCTAGAATGTAAAAAATATATCCAAACATGTGTCCAAACCTTTGACTGGAACTGTATGGAGAGAGAGAGAGAGAGACGGGGAAAAAAACATACATTGTGGGACAGCCCGTTATAGGAAAGCGAGCAGTGGTAAAGCCATGTAATGTGATGTCAAAGTACAAGTGATTTTGATATTTTTTTTAGTAACCTAGAAGTTTTTTTTCCCCTTCATGTTAAACAGTCTCCTAACAGAAATGAATAGTTATTTCAGTACATAGTAGTGTATTATATCACTTTCAGTTAGTATTTACTGGAATGTTCTTTGTTGTGATTTTGTAGACGCCTGCCTGCTGATCATACTTCTGTTTGTAACTAGGCCTAACTTGAACCAACCGTTTAGTCTAGTCGTACATCTTGTGTGTCCTACTTGTTATTCCTGTCCCTCTCTTCCTGGCCTGTAGCACAGAACCAGAGATCTCGCATCTCTCCTTTTAAAGACTACAAAGAATAAAGCAGGCTTTGTGTATAGGCGCGCGCACACACACACACACACACACACACACACAC